>JASANB010004461.1:0-246920 GCA_030248155.1 Sabatieria punctata | reverse complement strand
CCCTTCCCTTTAACGACCTGTTACTTGTACTGTACGTGAATTGAGTTACGGCGGCCCGGCATCCCAGTGGTTGTTTGTGGGTTCGAGGACCTTGTGTCTCTTCCTGCTGTATAGTAGTTGGCTAGTCTAGTCCGAAAGGACAAAAAGTCACAACAACAAAAACACGCTGAACGTGTTGCAGGCACGATCGACTTTACGTCAATGAATCGCGAGCTTTTGTGGCACGGCTTTGCCGACCTGTTGGTGTTTCTTGTGCCGCTGATCAACTTCAGACGCTTCTGGAATATTCTGCACAGGTACGGCAAGGCGGATTCAAACGAAAAGAGCGTAGCCAACTATGCCACTACTCTTGGTCGGTGTGCCTTTTGTGAACAGCCCCCTGTGCTGCCTCACACTGCCGGCTGTACCGACCTTTACTGCTACTACTGTCTGCACGCCAACCTCATGGCTGATTCCAAGTTTTGCTGTTGTCTGTGCAACAGAATCTTGAAACTGGAACAGCTGAGCCCTCTGCTGATGACTGTGTGATACGCATATGTATAGGTTTAGTTTTTATCAGGATGGAAAACAAATGTTTAGAAAAAATGCTACATACTGCAGTTTTAGCAGAGTTGCGGTAAAACACAAAGTTGTAGTTTACGTACATAGCCTGCGTCACAAACACAAGCAGGAGGCCCACAAGCTGTGCTGCAAACCATTGGTGCAGTGAGTGTTTGGCACGACCTTTCACACCCATTGCTGCACAGTGTCATGTGTTCGTTGGCACCACAATGGGCGGCTGAAACAGTTTCTAGTTTTATTTTTCTAATTCTCAAGGACGCTAATAGAATGAAGAGCAAAAAATGGGCGGAGCTAAACAGTGGGGAATTTCTTGACATACACGTACGTATCTCGAGAAATTCCTGACTGTATGTATAATAAGTGCTTAGACACAGTGAATTTTTCATTTTTTACAGATGTACTCCAAACAACGATAAGCATATTTTTTTCTGAAAACGCAACGCACCTTCAGCAGGACATTGACTAGATTGAATGCATTCGAATCCATGGCGCACATAACCAGGTCTGCAGGTGCAAGACAGTTGATCGCAACGGTTGCATACCATGGCGGTACTGTATTTGAGTCAGGTTTGTTCACACGCACGACCACAAGGGTTCAAGAATTCATTTGATCCACACTTGGCTGTAAAAAAATACTTTGTATACAATATGAGGAGTCGTGAAACTTAGCACTACTCACTTGTAGGGTAAGGTACGCACTTATATTGGGCGCAGTCATGACAATTGACTTTTCTGTCCGGGACACAAATTTCCAGATTTGGTTTGCAGATGTTGGCTTGACAGGGCTCATCGAACTGACCTGAGACATAAACACTTCTAAATGCATAAAAAATCTATTCCTATAGAAGGCAAAGTTGACTGTAGAAATGAGGCAGGAAACACCATAAACTCGACCACTGTAAATGAAACAAAATTCTTGCAGCAGTTGAGTGCATACATGGGCCGGGGGGGTAAGGGGGTATACCCCCCCTCGGCCGGCCATACCCCCCCTCGGCCGTCCATACCACCCCCTCGGCCTTCCACCCCCCCTCCCGGAGGGAGAAAATTTCGCTTATTTAAGGGGCCGTCCATAAACTACGACGTTCAAAAATTCAAAATTTTGCACCCCCACCCCCTCTCCGACGTTTAACGACGTTTTCATCATCACCCCCCATAAAAACTACGACGTTTGGGAGGCACACCCCCCCCCGGAAATAAAATTTTCGAATTTTCATTCAAATTCTGAAGCTGCTTTTCTGACTGCGTAATCACAAAGGAATAATAGAAAAATTGTGCCTGTGTGCACATACAATGTACGTATTTACTAGAGTGCGAACAATACCTAAAAAACCCAATACCCCAATACCCAATACCAATACCTGAGACCCCCAATACCCCAATACCCAATACCCAATACCCAATACTTGCATAGCTGGGGCCAAAAATTTCATTTCAGCGGACAGGTACATTCTAGTTGTTTACACAAGATTTTTAGCACTGCAATTAAAAATTTTAAGAGGCTGGTTGGGCCACTGCCGAAGCACGGCGAGAAAATTTTACAAAATTAGCCTTTCAGAAAGCATTTATAAGCAATTTTGGGTATAAAATTAACAGATACTAACAGTTTTGGTATTAGTATTTCGTAATTCAGTCCTGTTTCTTACCTCCGGCGAATTTTTTCCTAACTCGGCCGGAAATTGCGTGCACCACCGCAATAGCCATGGGTACTGTGCTCGTACATTAGCTAGTTCTGTACGTACTGCACTTTTATCAGGGGGGAACCGAAAATGACGTCGTCTAGGTGGAGGGGTCCCCTAGAAACGACGCAAGGCGATTTTCGGGGGAGGGGGCTCCAAAAAATCGGGATTTTGGAACGACGTCGTTTATGGACGGCTCCTTAACGCAAAAACAGCTTACTAAACCGAATCATCGATCAACTTTTTCGATTTATTCAGATCAATTTTTCAGGTCAACATCGATTTTTCTCTATTTTTAATTGTCCAATTTGGTATTGGGTATTGGGGGGTAAAAACCCCAATACCCAATACCCAATACCCAATACCTGGAAAACACCCCAATACACCCAATACCCAATACCCAATACCCAATACCAGTTCGCACTCTAGTATTTACCAGTTCGTTTCACCGATCTTTCAAGAATTCATTTAACTTTCAGTTAAAAAAGAGTTATTCAAATCCGTTGAGATTTGCGGTTGCCATAGTAAAAAATCTGTTGGGTTGTTTTAATCACTCTTGTTCATTGCCAAAATCAGCTTTTCAAATTTGAGGGCAAATATCTCGAGAACCAAGCATAGCATCTTAACGAAAATTCTACCAATCAAAATTTATTTGTTTTTCATTCAAAAAAGATTTATTCAAATCGGTTGAGATTTACGGTTACTACAGTAAAAATCTGCTGGGTTGTTCTTTTGTACACCCAGTACAAATCACGCTAACATATATGTTGTACAACTACAAAAATGTGTCAAAACCGTTTGACTTTTTCTGCATTCTTGCTTATTCTGCAGTCGTCAAACCTTACCAAAAAAGGTCAAAAATACGTCAACGTTTTACCTCAACCCCCCACCCCCCCTCCGACGTTCTGCGACGTTTTTCCGGGTACCCCCACCCCCCCTCTCAGAACGTCGAAGTTTATGGACGGCCCCTAAGGCAAAATAGGCGTTTTTTGGCCTTTTTTCGGGGGGGGGGACCCCCCCCCCCCCCGAGGTCTCAACCCCCCCACCCCCGCTCCGGATTTTTCCGGCCCATGTATGGTTGAGTGGGTAGGTTTTTCTTTGTATACCCCTGATGCACTATAGTAGGCAAAACATGAGCGACTGCATGAGTTAAATGCTAAATCAAAGTGTGCCAAGCCAATTGCATACTTGGGCAATCCCGAGGTAGAATACAGAGTACTCCATGACGCAAATAGCCAGGGTTACAAGCGCAGGCCGGTGGGTCACACAGTCTTAGACAAACTGGTTGTCGACTTGCACAGCTCGGATCGCATCGATTTCCACAAGAAGCCCATGTTTGGTTCTTTGGACAGACTGCAATTTTAGTCATGACGGTTATGATTTGATGGAGGAGGAATGGATGAACGTCTTACTTGTTCCTTGATCGTTTCCTTGAGAGCATTTGTATTGTTTACAGGGTTTAGTGACTGGGCAAAACCTTCGATCTACAGTGCATAATTGGCCTCGGGGACAGGGGTTAGGGTAGCATGGGTTCGCTTGGTTGGAGTTTGCCTAAAAGTGACTCGCACAAGATGAGTGACCCCCAAAATTATGTACTGTACCTTAGATATTGCAGCAACCAAGAATAAGATGAATACCCTTTTCATTAGAGTTAAGCACCTTGTCTTTCAGTTTCGTCAAAGTTGAAGCCAAAAAATCGATAAATTGTTCGAGCTTTAGCAAGCTTTAAAATTATAATAGATGTACATGAGAAAATTTTTGAAATACACTAATCGCTCTAATTTTATAATTCGTTTTCTCAAACAGTTCCGTTACGCCATTACATTTCTTGGGAGTGTAATTTTTACCGACATTCAAAACCTTGTGAATACTAATTTTCTGACCAATAAGCTTTCTTTCAGAGATTCCATTTATGATCTTTTGTATAGAAAATAATATTCATGAACATTGGGAGGTGTTGCACTAAGATTACTGATTAACTGGTGATCAATTAACAAAGCTATTTAGAAAGGAACAAAATAGCAAGGAATCAATCGTTTTAGAGTTCGCTGAACTGGAACTTAATGTTGTCTTCAGAGGACGATTTCGAAGGGGAGAAACTGGTTTCAGGGCTGTGGCAGACATCTCGTCTTGTGTCTGCTGTTTATCTAGCTTTTTGTGTTTGTGTTCAGAATTTTATAGTTTAGGTTGGGGTTGGTTTACTGAAAAGAAGCAGAAATATTTTGCCCTTGAGCATTTAACATGAGCAGAGTAACAACTTTCTCTCTATTAAAGGCCGACCTTTGACCGTTTGGATGCGTGTGAATAAAACAAAAAGAATGATGACATTTGGCCTCGAGACGCGCCAGATTGGCCGAGGCGATATTGCAGTTTCTGAAACGTCGCAGCACTCTTCCTTTTCTTACTACAATCGGCCCGCGCACTGCCAGTTTTGGGCCCTGCCGGCCAGTCATTTGCGGACGCGTTTGCCTCTAACTGGCTGTATATCTTAAGTGCCGTCCAGATACCGAATTATGTGGTGCTCCTGCTTAATTGCCCTGCTTTTAATTACTCTCGGTATGGTGGCTTTATTTCTTACTCAATCACCTCGCTTTATAGGTAGTTCGTTGCAAAAAGCGTGTTTGATTTGCTCCAAATTTCATGTATAAAAAGTTAAGTTGGCATACTCAAACCACCACCAGTTTACTTGTTTTTTGTCAGCTAAACGCCTTTCTAGCTATTCCGTTTAATGGTTTTCTAGTCATGATTACCTATCGATGACTAGAAAAATAAAAAAATTTGAAAATATCTCCCAATTTTTTCTTATTCCCTTCTAATTCCCCTCTTCTAAGGGATTACGTACCTGAGAAGGATTTTCTGCATTGTTTCATAAGAAATTAGCACACACAGTGCCACATAAATGTTGACACTGTCTAGAAAATCTATCTCGTATTCTGAAGTGGTGTAAAAACTGTACGTTTCAGCATCTAGTCAGTTTTCGCCCGATGAAGAATCAGGTTTGACAGGAATAATTGGCGATTTGGACCCGGAATTCGACTTTGACCCCGATGAGGATGTGACGCCTCCCGATGACTCAGAACTGAACGACATTTTTTGGCCCAACTTTGATCCAACCGCCGATACAGTCAGAATTTCTGAGGATTTTGAGTCTGGTAAGGAAATACAGTAGGTTTTTCTGCTCGTGTATGCTGATAGAAAATAATGTGGTTTACATACTGTGTTAAACTGCTTAGCGGTACGTACATTGTACATGTATGTCCCAATAACAGATTGTCAATGTTTAGTGCTAAGACAAAATATCTGAGATACGATACTTGCATTAACCCAGAAGCAACATCCACCTATCTGAAATTTAGAGGTAGAGGTGGTCCATTTCTAATAGTATACAACTTTTGTATTGAATAGTGAATTTTATGGCTAATTCTCTGTAGCCGACCCAGTGGTCAGGATTGCCGCAATCAAGTCTCTTTAAAATCTCTGCTGACAGTTTGGCGGCAGTGAGAATACAAATCTATTTAAGTCAAGATTGCCGTTCTTACTCACTTCATTGTGCCTTTTGTGTGCGCGACCTTTTTGCCCAAATTGGTAGTGGAGCTCGTGTCTCCGACAAAAAAGACTGCGCCGAGCGCGCGCCAAAACTTCCCGTTTCGGAGGGAAATCTGCTGACAGCGGGAAGTCAAAACTGATGAGCAGCAGTGCAATTGAGGTTAACGACATTGATAGTAATTGAATTTGATCTTTACAGGTGACACCGTCTTCGAAATTAGAGCCCGACATCCCAGAAAAGTCAGACTAGAAGCGGTCTGTCACAACGACCAACAGTTTCTTTGCATCACGCAGGACTTGGGCGAGGGCAATTGGCAGTTTCAAGTCTTGCTAAAAGAGCTGTTGGATAGAGAGGTGAAAGCAGAACAACAATATGAAATTCATGCCAGCCTTTTGATTTATAGACTGAGCCTGTGGTGTTGTTGCCATTTGAGATATGGACCTACCAAAAAGATCGGAAAACTGGACAAACAAGTGCAGAACCGTATAAGGTACAGTACGTGATGCATTCTAAATTATTGACCTTGATATTTTGGGCCAATGTACAATGTACGTCACTCTAAGTGCCGTCTGGAGATTGTAAAAGGTGCTAGACCTAAATTCTAAATGCACAATTATTTTCGGATATGAATTGTTTATTGGAACTAAGGAGTTTTCTTGGGTTTAACTTAGACAGTACATAAAGTAGGTTAAGTTTTACACTAATGCATCTGGATTTTACTTATAATTCTTTTCTGTAAAAATAGGCGGTTTTGAACTCTGACGTCCACCCATACTTACATGTATAACAGGTCATATCCGCCGAAGGGGGAGGGGGTTGTGTGTGGTGCCTGGCGCCGGCCGCGGGGTCTCAGCCCAAATTTTGGGAGGGAATTGGGCACTAAAAAATCGCAATTTTTCGGCTACAAATCGTCACAAATCGCTAATTTTGGCTGAAATACAGTTAAAAAGTGCTGTTTTACGGGCGATTTTGGCAATTTTTGTGTTCAAAAGATTACTTGCCGGAAAAATCGGATGGGGTAGGGAAAATCGTCTCGGGGGGCATCCGGGGCTCTGGCCTAAGTCGGGTGGAGGCAGACCCCCAGACCCCCTCCTATGGGTTCACCCGATTTTGGCCCCCTCTCCAATAATTATGATGTCCAAATAAATGATTAAATAATAACCTTGTGCAGAATAACGGAATTATACGTACACTGAATTCATACATGGGCCGAAAAAATGGGATGGGGTAGTCAAAATCCGAAAGTTTAGGGGTGGGCCTGCCGGTTTGTGGGGTCGTGGCATTTTTGGTGGGTGGGGTCAGGAACAAAAGTCGCCTTCAGGTGGGTGGATCGGGTCGTTTGGGTGGTCGAGCCTAAGTTTGGGGTGGGTAAACCCCCCGGACCCGCCGCGGCCCATGTACGACTGAATTGTAGGCCTACAGTGTTATTTGTTTGTCCAACTACCAAAAACCTTTCGTTTATTTTCAGAACAAGAATTTCACTGCCGTATTTGAACTACTGGACATAAACGACAATGCCCCAACTTTTTCCGAGCAGTCTCGAACCGTCACAATTCCGTCGGTATAATCACTACAGAATTGACAGCTTTAGCTAAAGATTCTGTTCTATTTAGTCAGTCACAGCCGGAATGTCAATTCAGTCCGGCTTATTTGTCAGCGACGCCGATCTGGACCAGAACTCAGATTTGACTATCGTCTGTGATCCTGCTAAATCGGTATTAGGAATTTACGGATCTAACACGTAAATTGTTGTCGTTTGCTTCAGACCGGCCAGGCTTGTGAGGCGTTTAGTGTGCTGTTGAAATTGGTTTCTACAGGCGATCTGGGGAAAAAGACCTACTCTGTTATGGTGGTGGCCGATAAGCTTGGCTTGGGCTCCGAATTCGAGCTGGCGCTTGTTGCTAATGACAATCCCTCCAATCCAACGCTACAACTAACTTCTAGCGCCACTTTGTCAGTGAATGTGGCAGAAGAAAGTGTCACCCCTGGACCAATTATAGAAACATCCACAGGTTAGTCAGTCCTTCTGCCGCTTAAGTCACTGCAGTCACCGATTTGGGTGCGTAGACGGTGGCATCAGTTGAGGTCTTCGTTCAGGCAGTACCGGTACCTTGTCTCATGTAAGACAAGATCTAATGTAAATGTAGTTTCGGATTGGGTGGATGCGTATGCAGCGTATTCTTCAAACTTACAAACAATGTATGTAGGTACAATCAAACCTCCTTAAGTGCAACACGCTATATCCCAAATTTTCGTTGCCCTTATGGAGGTGAGGTCCCAAAACTGCTAGAAAATGCGTGTATGTAACTGGATTCTTGTTCGTATTTTATCATTTAGAGTATACCAAAGAAAAACATTTGGCTAGAAACTTGATAGCGCTCTCAATGACGCTTAATTATAGAGTTAATATTATACTCAAACATGAGACGGTTTGTTTTTTAAGTCTGCCATCAATTTATAACTGCTCAAACTCACTCTAGCGGTTAGAAGTCTTTAATACCGCCATCCAAATTGTAGAAAAAATTTTATCATTAAGCAGTCCTTGGCTCATTTTCACCCCTACTGGTTTTCCATATCTCCACTAAGCTCTCAGATTGACGTACGCAACTTTCAGCCACTTTCAAAAATCTGGGTTGCATTTGTGGAACTCGCATTGCACGAAAGAGGTGTTGCACTTACGGAGGTTCTAATCTATTGCCCGGTGCCATGAATTAGCGTAGCAGTTGCACTTGTGGAGGTGCGCCGCGTCGTAATGCTATAGGATAGCGTATATTTCGAGATCTAGAAAGCGTCGCACTTATGGAGGCTTGACTGTACACTGTATTCACACGGAACACAAACTACTGAGATAATGAGCTCAAAATTTTTTGTGTTTTTCGAGTGTGAGACGAACTCAAAAGTCAGTGTTGGTTAAACTGGAATCCGAATACTTCATTCGTGTTTTACCGGTTGTAGAGTACATCTGAATCTGACCAGCATTTCAGAAGTGTGTCCGTGCATAAACGGCTTCTGCACTCCGGTGTCTCTTTCCAACCAAGCAGTGGCTAAGAAAACGTTCGCGTTCGCTGGCGAGACGCATTTCTGCGAGTGCATTCCAGGCTACTTCGGAAAACTGTGTCAGAAAGATGCTTGCGCCGGTTATTGTCTCAATGGTACGTACTTACGTAGGTCGTTTCTTTTCTGCTGCCACACTGCGAAGAAAAGTTTTGCAAACTGCTGGACTGCAGATAATGAAGATCTCATTGTAATTGTTCTATTTTAGGTGGGACATGTATACCGGATCCGATTCTGAACAGCATTCCATCGTGTGCCTGTTTTGCCGGCTACGCGGGCCGTCGTTGTGAGAGTTTGGCTGATGACCAGACTACAACTGACGGTTCGGCAAGTGAAACCGAAGCCACAACTGTAGAACCAACCACCGTGGAGAGCACAGAAAGCGACGAAACCACCACTCGGACTGTTCCCACCACCACCTCCCAAATTTCTGCCGACTTTCTTGCCTTTGAATCTGCTAAATACAAACACACTACGGTCGAGGCGGCTACACCTCAAGTACGAACTTGTTCGCTTTACGAACACTACACGGACCAAGTTGTTCGCTTTAGGAATTCGGCGCTATAGAGATCGGTCTAATAACAAAGGCCAACGAGCCGAAACCGAAGTTCAAAATTACAAACGGTTTGATTTTGTATCTCTATCTACAGTAGTTAGTACTCGGATCGTGTTTAGACCCTATGAACTGGTTCCAGTTGTCGTCGGTGTCTGATTTGGGTGTCGGATGGTACAGAGTGTCGGTGTTGCTGAAAGAGGGAGCGCTTTTGAAGACCGATCAGCCCGGAGTTTCTCCACAAGGATTGTACCAATTTTTTGTGCAGGTTTGTTCAGCCAATAACTGAGATTGTCTTCTTCTGCGCATTGTCAGGCGAACCCAAATTTCTTTAGAGTCTGTGTCTAAGAAAAGGGCGGGTTGTACAAAAATTCACATGCCAATGTGGTTCTAGGCGAGCGTAGAGACTGTAAAGAAAGTGACTCAAGTGTCTGTGTTCATTCAACCACTCACCACACCGACCACCACTAGCAGTTCTACCATTCTGACAACCACCACCACCACACCAACTCTACCCACAACCACTTCCACAAGCAGAGTGGAAACCGAAGCTGCAACGGTTGGACAGAGATTAGTGATGACCATAACCCCTCCCCTCTTGCTGCCTTTGCCGGCCGATCTCAAACTGTCGCTGAAACCGGAAGTTAGCTTTGAGACGTTCGGCAAGAAGTTTGATGGTGTCCCTGATCACTTGAGCGATGGGGACTTTCTGCCCGGTCTACATTTAATCGTGCGCACCGAACAGAAGACCGTAAGTGTAGAAATGTGAACACGCTCTGTTTTTGTTTTACAGGGTCGACCACTTATTTATCGTCGGTTTAGTCTTGCTCTAACTTTTGTGTTGGTCAATAAAATTCGCTGACATTTTAACACAACATGTTCAAATCCTCAGAATTTTTTACTTTCAAAGTTATGGTCAAGTCTGTCACTCCAACCACTAGTTATGCACGTCTACGTTTCCGCCGTCAAAGTGAACACATGAAGTGCATAATTAGCGGTTGAAGTGACAGCAGACATGGGCTAGCATTTCGGCTGAGGGGGGGGGGTAGAATTTTCAATTCCTGAGGGGGGCTGAGGGGGGGGGTAGGAGCGCCTGAGGGGGGGCTGAGGGGGGGGTAAGCCAAAAAGTCCGATTTTTGGCTAAAATCAAGGTTTTGTTGCTTATTTTTCATTAAAATAAGCTAAAATAAGCTATTCTGAGCTCATTTACACCTAATCCAGGCATATTTTTATCATAATTTTCTATACAAAATTCTTCCAAAAAATTCCTGAGGGGGGGGTAGCGGCCGACTGAGGGGGGGGGGGTAGGTCAGAGCCTGAGGGGGGGGGCAACCCCCCCTCAGCCCCCCCCCTTTGCCCATGTCTGAGTGACAGACTTGGCAAAAATTTTGAGAGTAAACATTCTGAGTATTTATGCATGTTGTGTTAAAATTTCAGCGAAATTGATTGACCGACACTAAAGTTAGAGCAAGACTAAACCGATGAAAGATAAATGAATTGCATTTCTCTTTGTAGCATAGTTAGTACAGGCCCGATTTATTGTTTCAGGACCGCGTAATTCCTCTTTCTGTGCGGTTTCAAGACTCGACCGGCTTGGCACAACGCGCATTCGAATTCTACCCGAAGAAGCTGGTTGTGGGACGTCCGATTTTCTTCAGAGTTAAAGACAGTTCTCTCCTGCGAGATGACGCTACACCAGAAAGCTTCACGTTTACGGTACTTAACTGTTCTTAGAAAAACAGCAGCTCCACATTTGGTTTGTTTAGGTGGTGTCCAAAGTGAGAGGTCTGAATTCGATGAGCAAGACCAAACTAATACTTCCAAAGAAAGCGACGCGAACCAACGTTCCCCAACTACGTTCGGAGAAGTCAGTGCACGTTCTGACCAGCTTTTCCGTGCCCGAGAACTCACTCACCGGCACTTTGGTAGGCAACATCGCCGCCGCCGATGCTCACAACCAACTCAGCTATACGCTGCTTGGAGATGGAAAGGAAATGTGAGACTGAATCTTAACTTACTTAGAAATTTCGAAAAAATACTGTATTATTTATATGTACAAATGTTTTGGGCTTAGGCTGGAGCTTTGGTTAAATGCAATGCCAAAAATAGTGCGCATTTTACTGATCGCATAAAAAGATCATTATTTACAATTTCAAGATACGGTGAATGCGATTACAACCAGCGGTTAATTCGATCTGTAAATGCGTTTAAAAGCGCTGCTTTAAAAGTTCCAAAACGCCTGAAAATGCGTTTTTAGACGTTTTTCTCAGTACGGAGGCTAAAAATCGCTATTTTAAGCTGCAAATAGCGTTTTAGAGCTAAAAACCAGCAGAAGACGACAAAAACGACTTCCAAAAACACCGATTCCGCTTAATTATTTTATCAGTAACGCCAAATTCGGTTTCCAAACGCTCTTCAAGCGAATGTTAAGCTAAAAATAGTGATTTCTGAGTCAGTTTGTTAGTACTGGAGCCACTACTACTAATACAGTCAGGCACTTAACGTCGTTTCTGGTAGTGGCACCATACAGTATGTGGTGCTCCCACGTTTGGCCACTGTGGTGGCCCCATATATAGTACCCCTACCTTGGCATTATTACCTGTCTGTACCGGTACCAATATGTTACCACTACAATGTACGTTCAGATTTCGTACCATATATGGTGCCACTAGCCTAGGTACTGGTACCATAATGGTGCTAGTATACCATACCATAAACGGCGTTAAGTGCCAGACTGTAATACTTGTATTTTTGGGTGGCACGGCAGGGTCCCTAAACTGTCTCGGGGTGAGGGATTGGCCTTTCTAGCTACGTGGTAAGCCCTTATTACATGTATGGTATGTGTAATGTGAAGAGTGACAGGTTCGCTGTGCACGGAGGAGCCCTGAGTGTGGCCTGTCCGACTGCCGCTCCATGTTTGGACCGGGAAGAGAGAAGCCAGTACGACTTGATGGTGGTAGCTACCAATGCAGGCAGGAATTGACTGATAACTGTATGCCATGCTAATTGATTTCCGTTTAGAAGGTGAGCGTTCACGACCACTCCCAGTCAGCATTGGGGTTCTGGACAAGAACGACAATCCTGCCAAAGTTTCGGCCTCTCGCGAGGTGGTTGAAATATCAAAGGGAATGATGACCGTGCCCATCCTGGTTACGGTAATGCTGCACACTCTTGCCAATAGACTTTTCGACCGTACATAGCTGGTTTTGTTAGGTGACCGACCCGGACATAGCACCCAACAATGAGAGTGTGGTGAAGTTGGACGGCTCGGCTATGGACTATTTCTCGCTGCAACTGCTCTCAAACACCAAGTACGAGCTGAAACTGAAATCGGCGCCCGCGCCTGGCAAATACGAACTGATAATCGAAGCAGAAGACGTATTGGAGGAACAACCGGACGGAAAGTTGACGCTTCAAGTGCTCGTCAAGGTTAAATGCCAAAATGGCAACTGTGTTTGAGAGAGCCAATCCACTTGTCTAACTTTATAGGATAAAGTGGCAACGATCACCTTTAAACGCGCTCAGTATGAGCGAACTGTGAACAGCGCCAAAATTGTCAAAGGTAATAATACAGTCAGGCACTTCACAACGTTTATGGTACCGACTCCATATACGGTGCCGGTACCTAGGGTAGTGGCACCATATATGGTACCCCTACCTTCGCATTGGTACCGGTACCATTACCACCACAGGCCACGAACGTGGGGGTACCATTTATGGTGACGGTACCGTAAACAGCGTTAAGTGCCTGACTGTAATACAGATACTTACTTAACCGATCTACTAACCCACCCTTTACTTCGGCCAGTGGAGACTTGCTGGTAGGGCCATATGCTGGTTAAGGCCGATTTATACAGGGTGATTCAAATATCCCGCGTGGTTTCGCAAGCTCAACACTTTTTTGTTTGTGGAGCGCATCGGTTTCAGGTAATCCGCTGATAGAAGTAGAGGTGG
The DNA here is from genome assembly GCA_030248155.1 of Sabatieria punctata. Taxonomy (NCBI): domain Eukaryota; kingdom Metazoa; phylum Nematoda; class Chromadorea; order Araeolaimida; family Comesomatidae; genus Sabatieria; species Sabatieria punctata. The sequence goes on along the minus strand of JASANB010004461.1, from coordinate 233,575 downwards.
AGGGTCAGTTCGACGGTGAGATCGAGTACCACATTCTGTCCGGTAACCCCGGCTGGCTCAAGATCGATCCCCATTCGGGCGTGGTCTCGGTCGGTCAGGTGCCCTCCGCGCCGGTGCCTGGAGGCATGCATCGCATTCTCATCGCTGCGGTCGACTCGCAGGTCCATAAGAGTCTGGCCACTACCATGTTTCTGCTCGACGTCAAAGGAAAACGCAGTGGTTCTGTATTTTCCAAGCCCACCTTTGTTACGATTGCCGATAAAGGTTGGTTGGTTTGGATTAGAGTAAATTTGGTTTACTGTTTTACTGGTTGTATTGTACCCTAGCTTCTTTAGTGACGTGTTTCCGTAATCGCTGCAGAAAATACATACATACATACATACATACATACATACATACATACATGCATACATACATACATACATACATACATACATACATACATACATACATACATACATACATACATACATACATACATACATACATACATACATACATACATACATGAACTGATGAAGAATTCTGTATATAATCCACCGTTTAGTCTGTACATTCATTGTTTTGTTTCTTGTAACCATTGAACTGCCTTCAATATTTTAGAAACTACTGATGTAGTGGTGCATTTGGAACCTAAAGATACGAGTGTGAAATTGATGATTATTGAAGAAACTGTCGAAGCATTTGACAAGGAAACTAAACCTGTGTCGTTTGATAAGGTTCTGCCGGAGGTGTTTAGTTACTGTAACATTCTGATTCCTTTCAGGGATTGTTGCACTTGACCAAATCGGGTGACGTGCAGCTGCGTCAGTTGCCTGTCAATCATTCAGTCACTCTGATTCGCTTCCAGGTGGCTCCCGAAGACGCTCCGGATGATTTAGGTACACTTTGTTATGTAAATGGACCGTTCTATGCAAATTTATTGCAGCGCTGGTCAACATTTTCCTGCGCACGCAGGTGGCGGAGGTGATGCGCGAGGCGCGTTTCAAATCGCGACCGGCTTTCGCGGCCCCTTGGACGCGCCAGAACCCAACGCTGAGTGTGAATCTGCGAGAGAACACGCGACCCGGCTATGTGATGGCTCTGCTACCGGCGCACAACCCGTTCACCGGTCGTCCCATTACCAATCTCACACTGACTGGAACCTTCGCTGAGTTCTTCGAGCTCGACTATATGACTGGTAATGCTGCTTATTTGGTATTGGCTATTCCCAGTTCAGAACTACCAACTTTTTTAGTTAGACTTGCTTAGACTTACGTGTGTACCGTAGGTCTTGGCCTCTGGTTCAGACTTTGGCATAGCATAGGCTACGGCGTAAGGCTTGCTCGTGGGTTTAGTCATCCTACTTAGGGTTAGGCTTATGTAGGTTTAGTCCTTTTATTTAGGGTTAGGCTTAGGTTTAGTCCTTTTATTTAGGGTTAGGCTTAGGTTTAGTCCTTTTATTTAGGGTTAGGCTTAGGTTTAGTCCTCTTATTTAGGGTTAGGCTTAGGTTTAGTTCTCTTACTTACGGTTGTTTGTGGTCAGGTTTAGGGCTTTTATTTACAGTAATAGTTTATTTACAGTTTAGTTTACAGTAATAGTAAAGTTTATTTAGGATTAGGCGGTTAGCTTAGCTCCAGTCCTCTTATTTAGGGTTAGGCTTGTTAGGCGTTTAGTCCAGCTTACCTTTGATTACGTATACATAGAAAATTTGACTGTTTGAACGTTAGGCACAGTGAGAGTGCAGAGTCCGTTCGACTACGAAAGTCTCTCACCGGACAACAGGCAGTTCCAGCTGCGGCTGACGGCCACCGCGCAGGGCCAGTCGTCGGTTGCGTTTCTCAATGTCACCGTGACAGACGCAGACGACAACCCACCGATCATAGAATCGCTGGAAGCTAACAACACAGTAAGCTGACGTTCTGGTGTCGGTTGGGGAGCTAGAGTGTCTGTTGTGTGCAGGACTTTGAGGCAGAGATAGCAGAGAACACCGGCCCGGGCGAGATTGTGTTCAGAATGAAAATCAGCGACAGTGACGACGTGCCTGAGCCGTTCCGCTTCGAACTGCTGGGCAAAGGCGCCGACAACTTCCAGATGAAGAAACAGGTTTGCGTTTGATTCCCTTCATACATGTAGCAGGGGATCCGGGGCTCCGTCTGCCCCCACCAGACTTAGGTCAGGCCGGCCGGTCGCCCCCCCCCCGGAGATGATTTTTTGATTACCTCTCCTTTTTTTCTGACAAGTACTTTTTTGAGCAAGTTTTTGCGTTTTTTTAGAAATTCAGACACTAAAATTGCTAAAATCGCTTTTTAGCTGTACTTCAGCCCAATTCAGCGATTATTGACGACTTTTTGCCCAAAAGTTGCGATTTTTTTAGAGTTTTTGAGGGCCCAACCCCCTCCCTAGAATTTGGGCTCAGACCGCCCTGCCGGCGCCAGACGCCAAACCCAAAATATAGTTACGTTAAGGTTATGTAATCGCGTAGGAAAAATTGCCCGGCGACTTTTCTGTAAGGCGGCACGCTTGTAATTTACGCACCGAAACACTACGCGACATCTTCCAGGCGTTGTTGCAGGCGAAATATGTCGCGCGGCATGTTGGCGCGTAAATTTCAAACGTGGCGTCCTATAGAAAAGTCGGCGGGCCACTTTTTTCTACACCAGTATGAATAGGTTGTGTTAGAGGTAGTAGGTTTTTATTTCAGAACGACGATTCGGTAGCACTGATAGTGGCTCCGTCGGCCCATTTGGACTACGAAACCCAGAGACGCATCAATTTGCTGCTGACCGTTCGTGACTCCGGTGACAATGTCAACAATGCCTTGGTATACATATAAATAATTCAGACTTACCGTATAGTGCTGTTTATAGCACCCCCTATTTATGGTACCCCGGGTACAATGAACGGCACCTAGTGCCATTTATAGTGCCCGGGGTACTATAAATGGAGACAGATTTTTATTCTGAAGTGAGCTGTTATCGAGACGAAAGGTGCCAACATTACAGTATTTTTGGTGGTAAACCTTGTTTGTATAAGGAAAAACAGTAGATAATGCAACCATAGAGGTTCTGATACAGGGTGTCTCAAAAAAATGATCACATTTCTTTTTACTGCCATTTCCGCAAATTTCGACCAAATAGGCTGAAATTTGGACCATAGGTGCCAAAATTCGGGGAATTTTATGTGTTAAAATTTGGTGCACTAGGCTTGACTCATTCCCGAGAAATTTCAAAAAAAGTGAAATTTGGTAATTTCAATAGTGAAAGCCGGTCACCGAAAAAATGATCACATTTCTTTTTACTGCCATTTCCGGAAATTTTGACCAAATAGGCTGAAATTCGGTTTGACCAAATAGGCTGAAATTCGGACTATGGGTGGCACAATTTGGGGAATTTTATGTGTTAAAATTTGGTGCACTAGGCTTGACTCATTCCCGAGAAATTTCAAAAAAAGTGAAATTTGGTAATTTCAATAGTGAAAGCCGGTCACCGAAAAAATGATCACATTTCTTTTTACTGCCATTTCCGGAAATTTTGACCAAATAGGCTGAAATTCGGACTATGGGTGGCACAATTTGGGGAATTTTATGTGTTAAAATTTGGTGCACTAGGCTTGACTCATTCCCGAGAAATTTCAAAAAAAGTGAAATTTGGTAATTTCAATAGTGAAAGCCGGTCACCGAAAAAATGATCACATTTCTTTTTACTGCCATTTCCGGAAATTTTGACCAAATAGGCTGAAATTCGGACTATGGGTGGCACAATTTGGGGAATTTTATGTGTTAAAGTTTGGTGCACTAGGCTTGACTCATTCCCGAGAAATTTTAAATAAAGTGAAATTTGGTAATTTCAATAGTGAAAGCCGGTCACGAAAAATGGAAACATTTCCTTTTCCTGTATCTTTTCTAATTTTTGTCGGAATTTGATGAAATTTGGAGTGTAAACGCAGAAGCTCAGGGTAATTCATGTGTAAAAAGTTGACACATGAACTCCAACGCTATCGTTAGAGTTTAGGCGATAATGTAATGTAACGTTTTTTCGGTGACCGGCTTTCGCTATTGAAATTACCAAATTTCACTTTTTTTGAAATTTCTCGAGAAGTAGTCAAGCCTAGTGCACCAAACTTTAACACATAAAATTCCCCGAATTTTGGCACCTATAGTCCAAATTTCAGCCTATTTGGTCAAAATTTCCCGAAATGGCAGTAAAAAGAAATGTGATCGTTTTTTTTGAGACACCCTGTATAACTAAAGAACCAATTTTCGGAATTCGGCATAATTTAAGCAAAGAACTTTACATTTTATTGTTAGTTTCAGATAGAACAGACTTTGTAGAGTGCCAATAGTAGCTGGCTAATATAAACAGCACTATACGGTACAGTAGTAGCGCTGCCAAGATTAGATACTGTAGATACAGGGAGTCTAAAAATGGACGCATTTCTTTTTGCTGCTAGTTCGCAAATTTTGATCAAATTGGCTGAAATTTGAAACATAGGTGCCAAAAATAATGGAAAATATATTCAAATTCAAGAATACGTGAAAATTTATAGGAATTGCGTTATTAACAGAAACTTTTCTTTTTGTTGTCATTTCTGCAAATGTTCCCAAATGACCTGAAATTTGAAGAAATCTGCAAAACTGTGGTATATTTTGTGTTAAAATTTCATGCATTGAGATCGATACAGTCTTGAGAAAACGCAGAATAACTGAACATTTGTTTTTAATGAGGAGCACAGAAAAAAACAGATCACAGGATAATTCTTATTTTCTCAAGACTGTCTCAATCTCAGTGCATAAAATTTTAACACAAAAAATCCCACAGTTTTGCAGAGTTTCTCCCAATTTCAGGTCATTTGAAACATTTTCAGAAATTAATGACAAAAAATACTTTCTGTTAATCCCTACGGGCATTGAAATGAAGAAGTTTAACGTATTCTTGAATTTGTCAGGATTGAGTCAAGTTTCGTGCACCAATCTTTAACACACAAAATTTCCCCTGTTTTGGCACCTATGTACGTTTCAAATTTCAGCCAATTTGGTTGAAATCTGCGTAAATGGCAGCAAAAAGAAATGTGTCATTTTTAGACACCCTGTAGATACAGTACGTAGATGAGAGTTTCTGTTTAGCTGAAAATAGCGCTGACCGACCAGAACGACAATGCGCCGAGTTTCGTGCGACCGAAGTACAGCGCAGAGATAGTGGAGAATTGGCCTGTCGACGCCACCATCGTCAAAGTCAGTGCCACCGACCCAGACAGCGGTGACAACGGCAAAATCGTCTACTCTTTGGCCGCCGGCGCCGAGGGTACTGTTCACCTTTTTAAGCTATCAGAACAGAAATTGATCTAATAAGAGCCTATCATTAGAAGAACGGTGTTTCACTGGTCACACTCAACCTGGCCTGATTAATGAAACATGATTGTATATTGCTTCAGAGAGTTTCGCCATTGATGCCAGTAGTGGAGTGGTGAAAGCTGTAAAGCCTCTGCTCAATATGGCCAAAGGCGAGCCCTACCAGCTGAAAGTGGTGGCAACGGACTTGGGCCAGCCCCCACAGAGCTCTTCAGTTGACCTGCATATCGTGGTTATTCAGGTAAACGTTGTATAATTGCTGGTTTAACTAAAGAAAACAGGCCCGCAAATTTTTACTGTAGCTACCGCAAATCTCGACCATTTTCAATGAATCTCTTGCTAAATAAATGAAAGATAAATAAATTCTCGAAAGACTGATGCAACGTTCATTGATACCCTATCTACTGTATGTATAGTTGGTTTTTGAGATATTGGCCCTCAAATTCAAAACAGCGATTTGCCAATGAACAAGAGTGATTTTTATTATTCCATTGCACTTCATAACAAAACGGATTCCTACTACTTCTGACGGCTGTTGGAGGCTTTATTGGAGAAACACACGTTCGGTTTACTTCACTTGTAAAGTCTCGTTAGCCTTCAGCAGTAGGAATCTGTTTTATTATGAATATTGCAACTGAATCGCTCTTGTTCATTGCCAAAATCTGTTTTGAATTTGAGGCCAATATCTCAGAAACTAGCTAAGTATGTTAATAAAATTTTCACTAATCTTTCAAGAATTTATCGCACTTTCATTCAAAAAGGATTCATTCAAATCGGTTGAGATTTTGGTTGCAAAAAATCTGCTGGTTGCTTTCAATTCCTCTTGCTCATTGCCAAATCTGTTTTGAATTTGAGGGCAACTATCTCAGGAACTACATAAGCAGAGTGTCTTAATAATAATTCCCGCAATCTTTTAAGAGTTTATTAATCTTTCATTTAAAAAGATTAATGAAAATCGGTTGAGACTTCCGGTTGCTACAGTTAAAAATCTGCGGGTTAGTTTTGTTGTACATTTCTGTACTTCAGTCTTCCTCGGTTGCTGTTCAGCAAAGCGACTCGCTGCAATTTATCAGTCCGCCGCTAGACTTTGTGCTCCGCTTGAAAGAGGTTACTAATATAGTTTTGGCAGTCCAAACCCAAAATACAGTAGCTGTTGTTTGTTTAGAACACACCGGAAGGCAAAAAGCTGTATACAGTGCGAGCGAGCTACGGCGAAAGTGTGCTGAGAGCCACCGACGTTGCCTACTCCCTCAGCGGAAATGGAGACCAAAAGTTTCTGCGCATAGACCCAGCCACTGGCGACATCTACACTGCCACTAAAATTGACTATGAGCAAGTTCAAGAGATGACCGTAAGAAGGACTTTGTGTCAGCGATATGGGGTTACTGTAGTTTCATTGTTTAGGTGATAATCTGGGCCGAAAGCTCGCGCGCATCCAAGAGCAGAACGTCGAGACTGTTTCGAGTGTCGGTGGCCGATGAAGACGACAACCTGCCTGAATTCGACCGCGATGCTGTAAGCATTTCTATTCTTTTTCTTTAAATAGATTGGACTTGTTTCAAGGACTCGTTATCCAACGTGCTGGTGGTGCCACCCGAACGGAAAGAAGGCTTTGAAGTTGGCCGGGTTCATGCTAGAGATTCGGACCAGATGCCCTTCAATCGCTTCCGCTACTATTTGTTGGCTGATTGTAAGTTTGAAACGTACCTACGTTAGTGTTGTTAGGCTTTTTAAAAAACCTTCAAAGAAGCTCATTTCAAAATTTTTTTATTTTATTCAGAGTATGGATATTTTGTGGGGAAATCGCTGAGATATACAGGGTGTGTCAAAAAAAACAACCCAGCAGAGTTTTTGCTGTAGCAACCGCAAATCTCAACTGATTTGAATGAATCCTGCTTTAAATGAAAGATAAATAAATTCTTGAAAGACTGGTGAAGGCCCTATTAAGATACGATGCTTAGTTCCTGAGATATTTTCCTTCAAACTCAAAACAGAGATTTTGGCAGTGAACAAGAGCGATTCCGTTGCACTTCACAACAAAACGGATTCCTACTGCTGAGGGGCAACAAGACTTTTACAAATGAAGTAACCAAGCATGTGTGGCACCAGAAAAACCTCGTTACGTTAGCCCTGAGCAGTAGGAATCGGTTTTATTATGAAGTGCAACAGAATAATTGCTGCTACTAATAATAGCTGCTATTGACCACATTTACGTACGTTCTTCTGTTGTGGCGCAGTGGGGAACCCTGGCCCCCATTGAGAAGCACCACAAAGTTCTTTGGGTTCATTACCCATGCTCAACTGCCAAAGTTGCCCCGCGGCGTGCTAGAGTCTGGGTTTTCTCAAAAGCAGACTGGGAGCTGTATAGAAGAGCTATAGCCAATGCCAAGTTAACAGACAAGGTGATCGCTGCGCAGTGCGTCAATGAGGCACAGCAACTGTTTAGAGTCTGAGATACTCTCTGCAGCCACTGCCGCAATACCCCAGAGAACTGTTAAGACCAGGGACGACTTTCCTTACATGACCAAGGCCCTGGTCCAGTTGAAACGCAGGCGCAATGCAGCATATAACCACTTCAAACTTACCCAGTCTCCTGCTGACAATGCAAAGCAAAAACGGCTTAACCGGCAATTCAAGGCTGAGGTGAGACGGAGCAAGTATAAATTCTTTATTGAACTCGTCACCAAAGGAGACTGTATGCGATCCATTTGGCACTATGTGGGTGTTACCACTAGAGGCCCACGTGCGTCTGTCCCTGCACTTTCTTTGCCTGGTGGTCGCTATGCCACCAACGACCAGTCGAAGGCTGAACTGCTGGCAGACCAGTTTGATACGCACTGGAACCGTGAGTCTGGAGTGCCTCCTATTGTGTGTCCACCCAGAGAGATTGAGCCAGAGTGGGCATGTACTGCCGATTTTATCCACACTCAACTCGCTCTTCTCCCCAACAACAAGTCTCCTGGCGGCGACTGCATCTATTCTACCATGCTGAAGGAGGCTGCAGGGTTTGTGTCTGCTCCAATTGCTGCTTTGGCTAACAGAATTCTTGCTGCTGGCTGCTGGCCGGATGCCTGGAAGTGCGCGATTGTAGTCCCTATTCCGAAAGTGCCGAATTCTGATTTGGCCAGTGATTATCGTCCCATCAGCTTGCTGCCTGTTATTTCAAAGTTGGTAGAGCGTCACCTCTACCAACTTCTGCTACCATTCGTTCAGTCACGCATCTCTGCCACACAATTTGGATTCTTGAAAGGTCGAAGCTCTGTCGATGCCTTATTCTATTTTGAAAATGTTGTAATGGAAGGATTCGAGCGCTGTGTGTCCAGTAACCTGCCTGGAAAAGTTGGTGCCGTTTTCTTTGATGTTTGTAAAGCCTTTGATTCATGCATTCACGACCGGATGTTATCTTGTCTGCAGGTTAGCTATGCGGTACCCGATTATATTCTTTGTGTCCTTAAGTCATATTTTGCTGGCCGTTCTCAACGTGTACGTGTGGGCTGTAGCCTGTCGAGTTCAAGAGCAGTAATTTCAGGGATCGGCCAGGGAAGTATCCTTGGTCCCCTTGTTTTTATTGCTTATGTGAACGCCGTTTCAGAGATCCAATTGTCTCAAGGAGGTGAAATAATCCTCTTTGCAGACGATTTGGTCTACCTGAAGCCAGTCGACTCGCTTACTGCCCTGGCTGAACTTGGGAGAGATGTACAGTCCATAGCCGATACTTTCACCACTCTCTCTCTTACACTCAACACTCTCAAAACTCGGTTCATGGACTTTGCTCTTTCGCCCAACAGCGCAGCATTGGATCCTCCTACTGTTAATGGTGTACAAATCCGCAGAACGAACCAGTACAGATATCTTGGTGTGGCTCTGGACCCACTGCTCTCGTTTGCTGACCATAGTCGGCAAATGATAGCAAAGGCCAGATCCACTCTTTGCTGTCTCGGACGGGTCGTTCGTGGATTTGTTCCACCACGGTTTTATAAGTTATTATATGTGTCTTTGGTGCGGTCTGTCCTTACATACGCCTTTCCAGTCTGTTATCCATACAAAAAGCGTGACATGCTTGCTCTAGAACGGGTGCAGAAGTACGCTTGTAAGCTCATGACAAATAACTTTCAACTCGACTATGCAGCGCTTTTGAAGCAAACTGGCCTCCCTTCCATCTCCCACCTTGCAATGGCAGCACGGATTCTGTTAATGTGGAAGTACTTGAATGGTGAACGACACTTGCCAGCTGGCACACTACAGTACAGTAACCCTGGCCGAACTACCAGAAGTTCAACTAAGGCAAAAATGCTGCACTTGCCGCCTTGTCAACGAGAACGACCTAGAATGTCATGCTTGCAGCAGTCTGTGCGTCTCTGGAATTCTCTTTCTAACGACCAAATGTTGTCTCAATACTCCCAGCTTAGAGCTCTCGTTCGTTCTATTCGTTTCTACAGCCAAATGTCTTCACTGAATCTAGTAACTGTGCTGCGTATTTGAGTGAGCTGACTGTTATGTACTTTATGTTTTATGAGCAGCATCCTTGTTTCAAGACAGTGTAAGTGTATGGTCTAGTCAGCAGGGTACTGTATTGAAGGGCACAGTATTGTGCAAACAGTCTCTGATTCCGTAAGGAATAAAATTAAATGATGATGAATGATGATGATGATGAGAATAATAAAAATCGCTCTTGTTCATAGCCAAAATCTGTTTTGACTTTGAGTGCAAATATCTCAGGAACCAAGCATCATATCTTAATAAAACCTTCACGAAACTTTCAAGAATTAATTTATCTTTCATATAAAATAGGACTCACTGAAATCGGTTGAGATTTGCGGCCGCTACAGTAAAAAATCTGCTGGGTTGTATTAATCTCTGTTGTGCACTGCCAAAATCTCTGTTTTGATTTTGAAAGCAATTATCTCAGGAACTAACCAACGCATCTTAATAAATGCTACCCAGTCGTTCAAGAATTTATTTATCTTTCATTTAAAGCAGGATTCATTCAAATCGGTTGAGATTTGCGGTTGCTACAGCAAAAAATCTGCTGGGTTGTTTTTTTTTGACACACCCTGTACATTAGCAGTGCAGTCCTATTAATTTCATGCCATTTCTAAGCCTAAAAATAGGTTCTGAAGGACTGCAACCACTCTGTGAGCAATGCAGCAGGTAGAATATCGACTCTCCGGCTGTAACACTATGTTTGAACCAAAGTATCTGCTTTTTTATTTAAAGTTGCTTCTGATGCATCCTTGAATCTCCTACAAGCTAAATTTTATGCATGGAAAAAGTTTGTCGAAATGAAAAATGTTCACAAAAATGCCTTTTTGGCCTTCAAAAATTTTTTCAACTCTGACGTACGTACACGGGCAAAGGGAAGTTGATGCAAAGAATTGCAGTGAGGAGTAGCAAAACGGAGTTTGTTTCTTCCCGAGCCTGTTTGTTGTTTGGTGGGGTGTAGCCAGACATGTATGACATAGAATGATTGAGAGAGCAGAGAGTCAATTTGAGGTGAAGACGATCTGTTCGAGCTGGACTCGGAAACAGGAGTGATCCGTCTGTCACGGTCGTTGTCAGCAGACGAGGACAGTCACCATCGTCTGTGCATTCTGGCGTCTCCGCAACTGGACCTCAGTTCCCCGCTCGATCTGCCCTACTCCTCCGCCAACCTCAGCATGACTGAGGTGCTGGTGGAGATACAGAAGAGTGTCAAGATCCTACAGAAACAGACGCACGAATCCAGGAGAGCTGAGGCCATGGCCAGAAACAACACCATCGTTACCATCGGTACGTACTTGTACGTACCAGAGACACGCTTTTACCGCAAGCGCATTTATTACTTCTGCCACCCGGGTCGCACGCACTGGCACTATCTTCAGCGCTGTCAACCAACCAATTTGGACTTTGGTGGACGGACTGGCATCCGTTATTGCCAACCCACTGGCACTTTCCCGACTGTCCAGGTCCAAATTGCGCCGTTGGCAGGGATTAAATTTGGTTTAGACAGTGCCTGTGCCACCAAGGTGGCAGAAGTAAAAACCGCCTTAATTTAGTTACTGTTGGGTTGGCTCTTCCAAAACGACTAGGGTGGATTTCCATTCTACCTAAGGGGCCATACATGTACTAGGGGGGTTTGGGGGCTTACCCCCCTGCTGGAAAGGCCAAACCCCCCTCACCCCCGCACCCCCCCCGAGACAGGTTAAGGGACCCCTCCCCCCGACCAAAAAATACAAGTGGTGGTAGTGGCTCCAGTATTGACAAACTGGGTCAGAAATCACTAATTTTTAGCCTAAAATTCACTTGAAAAGCCTTTGGAAACCGAATTTGGCGTTTCCACTGCTGATATTTAAGAAAAATCCGTGTTTTTGGAAGCTCTTTTTGTCATTTTTTGCTTGTTTTTAGCTTTAAAACGCTATTTGGCAGCTTAAAATAGCGATTTTTAGCGTCCTTACTGAAAAAAACGTGCTAAAAACGCATTTCTAGGCGTTTTGGAGCTTCTTGAAATTTGGGACCCCCCACCTGGGCGAACCCCCCCCCCTCGACCCCCCACCTGAGGAAAACCCCCCTACCCCCGTCCCCCAGGTCGGCCCGGAGCTGTTACATGTACAGTATGTAAGGGGCCGTTCATAAACTACCACGTTTGAGAGGGGTGGGGTGGTTGGTTGAACGTCGGAAAATGTCGCAGGGGGTGGAGGTAGGCATCGAAAACGTCGACGCTTTTTAGGTGTCCAGGAAGCTTTTGTCCGCAACTGTATTACAAGGAAAGCTTTACACAGTTCATGTTTCCAACTGTCAAAAAGTTTCTTTTTTCGTAGCTTCTACAGTACTACAGTATGTACTGTTTATTGTACATTTTCAATGTCTGAGACAGTACCAAGTTTAATCGGGGGGGGGGGGGTGTCAGTCAAGAACGTTGTAGTTTTTTAGGGGGGTTGTGCCGAAAATGTCGAAAAACGTTGGGAGGGGGTGCAAAATTTTGAATTTTTGAACGTCGTAGTTTATGAACGGCCCCTAAGATAGGGCAGTTATTATTTCTGTGTAGCAATCATAATGTAACAGGTGGTCCTCCGTTGGAGGAGGGGGTTGGGAGTCTGGCCTAATGGCCTGTGTCGGGTTGGCAGACTCCAGACCCTCTGTTACATGTATGGTAGCTGTGCCAATTATTCAGGCAGTCGAATGGACGATGCCAAAATTCGGTTAGAAGAGGATCGGCTGAACCGCATGCCGGTCAAGTACAAACTGGACGCGGTGGCGCTCAGAAAGTAGGCCCTATCTGCTTTTCCTTTTACTGGCGCAAAGTAGCCAACCAGCCTCTCACCGTCGTTTAGAATGTCTGAGAGCTCACAAAAGACCATAACAGACAAGGCGATCTTAGCGCATTTCGTGGTCGACCACGACTCGGGCGCCGTTCGCGTCAGTCCTGACATTGCTAAATATGGTCAAGGCGTGTATACGCTGAAAATCGATGCTAACGATGAGATCAAACAGTCTACGATTGCAAGACTAACCGCATTTGTAAGTTGCATTGTTTAAAGTTTATAGCATAGAGGACCCTACTGATTACAGAGCATTTATTATGTATTGCATAAGAATTTGCATGTTTATGGCTTCAGGTGCACGTTGTTGAAGACACCAACAAGTTGATGTATGTATTCGATATGCCGGTGGGAGTGTTGGACACAATGCGATACGTCTTTACTGAGTACTCTCATAATAACCTAATTGCTGTATTTAACACGCTCAATTTATAGTCAGTTGCAAAGTTTTCTCAGCCAAAACAGTCAGCTTGACTACAAGTTGATTTTCGACGATGCCAAAGTAATGGAGAAGAGCAGGAACAAGTACGTTTTTGCCTCTGATCTTGGTCAGTTACGCAGATAAACTGTGTAGGTCTTCCTTATGTTTCCACGCCACAAGAAACAATGAGTTGTTGAACAAAACATTGGTGTTCGAGAAGCTGAAAGATCTGGCGCTGAAGCATGAACAGCTGAAAGAGCTTTATCAGAAATTCAAAACCAAAACTATCAAGGTATATAGTAGTAGCGTACGTATAGTGCCGTTTATAGTACCCGGGTACTATATATGGCACTTAGGGTTTCGCGGAAATAAAAGTGAATCCATTTATAGTACCCGGGTACTATGGCACTCTACAAATCTGCTCTATTAGCAACTAACAATAGTATGTGAAATTTGTTGCTAAAATTACGGTCTACTTGTCAGAAATAGGTTCTTTACTTACATCAGAACCTCTATGATTGCATTATCTACTGTTTTTGTTCGCACAAACAATGTTTACCACCAAAAATCCTATAATGTTTGGACATTTTGTATTAATAACTGCTCACTGTAGAATAAAAATCTGTCTCCATATATAGTACCCGGGGTACTATAAATAGGGGGTACTATAAACAGCAGTATACGGTAGGTGGAGAGTGTGTTATCGATTGATCAGAGTCATTTCAGAACTGCAAGGAGGTGAAGGTGTTGTCTGCCGGCAAAGTGGCCACCGAATGGGTCTGGTGGATTTTCGCAGCTCTTCTGGCTTTGCTCATACTCATTACCATCATTTGCTATTGTTCATTTGTGAATAGGTAAAATCTGTTACACTCAGGCACATTCATACCGCTACTGCCATTAATATGTAATAGCGCTAAATTGTGCGTTCGTTTCAGGTACAAGAATTACATGATGCGCAAGGGCCAATGTAAGTTGTTACCGTAGCTGTGTGGTTTTAACGTGTTAAATTCTTTTCAGATAGAGCAGTCAAACTTCCACCGCCACCTAAGCTACCTGACCCGGAAAAGATCACACAGATGCAGTAGGTTTAAGACTCACAGACTTTTCACGGCACCTGTCTTTTCTGCTGACGTAGGATTTTGAAGGGGAGGGGAAAATTTTTGAAAAGACTTAGTTGGGCCATTATACTAGCAAATTTTGAACTTTCAACCTACAGAAGCGTTTGTAACAGGCGTTCTAAGCGATGCTCAATGGATAAGGATAAGTAGTACACGTCCCCATACATGTAACATCTCATCCGCTGAAGGGTGGAAGGGGGTTCGGGGTCTGGCGCTGGCCGGGGGGTGTGAGCCCAAATTCTAGGGAGGGAGTTGGGCACTAAAAAACGCTCAAAAATCGCAATTTTTCGGTTAAAAATCGTCAAAAATTGCTAATTCGGGCTGAAATACAGCTAAAAAGTGCTATTTTACAGGTTTTTTTCAATTTTGGGTCTCAAATTGCAAAAAATTGCTTGCCAGAGAAATCAGAGGGGTCGGAAAAATCGTCTGGGGGGCATCCGGCGGGAGTCTGACCTATGTCGGGTGGGGGGCAGACCCTGTTACTTACATGTATGCATGTCAGAGAGGCTCTCTGACTGACTGGTATATATTGAGGAAGATCTTTTACATTAGTCTGTTATGTTTTCAGACAGAAAGAATACGATTACAAGGAATCTACGATGGTCTTTCCGTAAAGCCAGCAATTGATCACAGTATGCCGTCCGTGCCAAGGTTAATCGATCCGGTTGTGATGCTCTAAGTTATTATTACTCTCTCACTGTTTAGTCTGTCAGAGTTGTATAAAGCTCCTTTAGCTCTGCAGTCATTGCAATACACTGCCAGGTGTATACTGTTTACAAGCCGTTCTTCCATCAACTGAATTTAGTTAGGTTACATAAATGTCCACTGATGGCGTCCAATTACGTTTAAATGGCTTGAATTTTGGCGCAATTTTGTCATAGGCGGACCTGTTAAGCGATCGTCTAATCGATAGATAGACTACCGTAACGCAAAACAGTTTTCTTTGCTTTCTTTTAGGTTTATTAATGTTTCTTTATCTGTAGTGTGCTGTGATGAGTGGTGTGTGATGTCGGAACAAGCTGCTGAGGCAGCCCCGGCCGATTCAGGACGACCGTTTGACCTGCCATGCAGGTAGAAAATATTGTATTTTCTGTGATAGCCTACTGTTTTTTGGCAATTTTAAGGGGGGAGAAAGTTGAAAATGAAAAAAAATTTTTCTTAAAAAAATTTTTTCTAAAGGGGGTGTGATTCCCCTAATCGATATAATCAATATTTTGTAAGGAAGCAATCGATATAGCCTGTTTTTGAATTTTTTGAATTTAGGTGTATAAACGCCAGGATAACCGTTTTTTTACTATGTTATGTACTGGTTGTGGTTGGTTTGTTGAATTCAAGTCGCGTCCTGTCCTGACCATGGGTAGTTTACGCTATCCCGTGTGTCACGGCGGCCCAGTCATCTGCGAGAGCGGTTGTTTGTGGGTTCGAAACATACGCCATTAACGATTGAGCTCTAACCCGGCAGGCCGCCATTGTTAATTACGCTCGCTGGCGGCCTAGTCAGTCACTCGCATCGATCAATGGCCAGTCCGGCTAATTATGCGCTCGCTGGCCGACCAAGTCAGTCCCTTAGTATCGATCAATGGCCACTTGGCCGCTGCTGACCCTAATTATAATAATTACGGTGTGCTGCCAGTGCTGTTTTAATAGGGTGCACAGGAACAAATTAGCAAAATGTCTGGGGCGGCTAAGCATCCGATACCTCAGGCACAGGAATTTCCGACCTGATTAGAAGCGACCAAGGCGCAGGTATTCATTCTCTCATTGTTGCTTTGGTCGTCTCTGTAATGGCATCTTCAGGCTCTGGTCGAATACAGTGTCCACACTGTGAGCAGAGTTTTGCGTTTAAACAAGGACTCAGCAGGCACTTAACTCGCGCCCATCCAGACAAAGAGAGAAACCGAAATCACGGCAAACTCACGTGCGGAGAATACGGTAAGTACTATATTATGTAGTGTAGAAAATGAGAAATTTGGCTGTTTGGATTACTGTAGTATTGAAAGCAGTAGTTTAGATGAAACACTTTCCACTAGACGTCAGTTGTGCGAGCACCTAACTGCTACCCATCAGATCGCTGTTGAACCTTTCTCAGACAAGAAATTTGACAGCTACACAGCTTTCACTGAATGGCGAAATACCGTAGCCAAAAATGGTAAACAAAAAAAGCCAAAAATGGTCTGAGTACAATAGTCAGTGGCACGTTGAACTGTACTGTTGCAGGAAAATTTGACTGGTGCTCATTCTATGGTTCGCAGTCATCTGGAAAACAGGGCTTTCAGTGTCACCGTAGTGGAACTGCCACAGTAAAAGGATTCCCGGTTTTCTTCTGCTATCGAAACGAGGAGATTGAAACTAATGGACACAAGAAGAATGTTGCAACCTTAGGTTAGAATGAGTTATTATTGGTGCCACCCCATACAAACCCCGATTTCTCTTAAATATCAGCAGTGGAAACGCAATTCTGTACAGAGAGCAACACCGCAACGACAAAGTTCAACTATTCCGGGGCGGAGACAAATGGCAATCGACAACTACGCTTGACTCTGGTTACTATTCTATTCAGTGATCACTATAATAATTTCACCGATGGCGTTGCCGACGCCGACCGACTATGTGAACCCACCTTAAGGGACTGACTTGGTCGGCCAGCGAGCGCATAATTAGCCGGACTGGCCATTGATCGATTTGAGTGACCGACTAGACTAGGCCGCCAGCGAGCGTAATTAACAATGGCGGCCTGCCGGGTTAGAGCTCAATCGTTAATGGCGTATGTTCGAAACCGGTCGAAACGATTAGAAGTAGTCGATGTACAGCCCAACCTAGACGACCGAAAGCCGGTGATGGCCAGTGGGTAAAAGGGAATCGAACCGGAGCTGCCTAAGCACCTCATGACAGCAAAGGGGAGGGATGTCTGTAGGCAGGACTACCCCATTGAAGGGCTCTGAAAAGAGCGAGGGGTGTCCCGAGCTGTCCGACAGGACAGTGGAACTCAAAAACAAACAAACAACAGGTAGCTAGGGAAGTTAGGGGACCGGTTGTCCGGATTGAACATAATTCAGATTCGGCTTAACGTTATATACAACACGAGGAAAATGGTATTTGTCCAAATCCTATCCGGGTAAACGAAATTATACTTGTGTTTTGGCTACTAACAATAAAACAATAAGGTGACCAGACGTAGCACACTTTCTAAGTCTAAACCTTAACCGCAGCACGTGCAAACTGCCGTATTGAGGGGTGGGTGAAGCTTGTATGGTTGTAGCAAAACGCTGATGTACGAAGGACGTGAATATATAGACACCTCGGATAAGCAGAGTTCAGCTGTTGGTGGACCGGATAAAAAGTTGGCAGAGACAGTGGGCAGTAGAAAGGAATCGTCCGACCACAGTCAAGTGTCCTTTGTGGCGGCCGATCTGCATCAACGCATCAAAATGAGCAGCCCTACCTCTTCAGGTGCTTGAACCTGCCTAAACTTACATAATCGTAATCAGACACCTGCGGTGAATCAAAGTGCAGATTGAAAATCACCAATCTTTTGTTACTTTTGACTTTAACCAAAACACTTGTTTAGAGTTCGGAGGCGCTGCGTCCAGTATAACCACGGCTAGCAGTAGTCCGTCCCCCTATCCTCCTCTCTTGCCTGATTCTCAAGCTCTGATCGACCTGGAAACTCAAGCCAGACAGATTTCTGCTGAGTTGGATCAAGTGCTCAAAGAGTTCAAAGGCTCTATGCTTGGGGTCTGCGTCTTTGTTCTGTGCACGTTTGGTTTGCGTACATCGGGTGCTTGATTTAGATATCCGATCTGACCATTGAATGCATGGAGACCTATAATTCGGCAATTTGCCACACCTGTGATCAGGTCGATGCTAGCATAAAGGTCGGTTGCGTTATGTGGTTTTTACTGGTCTTTTACTGTCTCCTTGTCTCTCTGGCTCATACATGTTATGGGGAAAAGGGGGGCCAGCCCCCAAGCCTAATGTTTCGGTGAAAGTCCCCCAGCGGATTTTTGGGGGACTTGAAAACCCACTTTTGGGTTCCAAAGTAAAAAAAATTTAGCCCAGACAATACATTCTGCAGCACAGAATTGGGTTTTCGTCTACCCTAGAACCGAAAACAGAGTTTTTAGGTGCTTAGAAACACTAAACAGGGTTTTTAAAAGGCTTAGAAATCCTAAATAGGATTTTTAGGTTACTTTGAAACCCAAAACAGGGTTTTTAGGTTGCTTAGAAACCCTAAACAGGGTTTTCAGGTTACTTTTAAACCCTGATTAGTTTTTAGGTTGCTTTTAAACCGAAAACAGAGCTTTTAGCTTTTTCTTAAGACCTGATTAGGGTTTTCAGGTTACTTTAAAACACTGATTTGGATTTTTAGGTTACTTTGAAACCCAAAACAGGGTTTTTAGGTTGCTTAGAAACCCTAAACAGGGTTTTCAGGTTACTTTTAAACCCTGATTAGTTTTTAGGTTGCTTTTAAACCGAAAACAGAGCTTTTAGCTTTTTCTTAAGCCCTGATTAGGGTTTTCAGGTTACTTTAAAACACTGATTAGGATTTTTAGGTTACTTTGAAACCCTAAACAGGTGTTTCAGGTTGCTTAGAAACCTAAACAGGGTTTAGCACTGGTTACAAAGCCTAGAGAGGGTTATTAAGTTGATTAGAAACCCTAAACAGCTAGGTCTCGCTGCCTACTTGCGAGGGAAGCGGCGTGCATTTCACTTACGCATGTCTCGCTGATTATCCGATTTAGATACAGTGACACTATCACCATACATGGGCCGCGGGGGGTAAGGCGGTTTACCCGCCTCCCCTCGCCGGCCAATACCACCCCCTCGGCCGGCTATACCCCCTCCCGGTCCTCCACGAAAAACCCAGCGTATGCTGACTGACCGACCGACTTATAGAGAGTTCTGTTTCAGTCGATGTATCAGTTACTAGCAAAGGCAGAGGAATTGACGCAAGTGTTGAGGCCGTTGCCTCGTCTGTCACAGCAAATGTACGTGCAAAATATTAGTACTACTACTTAAAGGTTTACGTCGTTTTATGTTATAGCAAAGAAATAAAACGTGTGCTGGATTTGTTCGAGAGTCATTTACAGAAGAGCATTGGATGATGTGATACTTGTGGTGATTCTTTCTCTTGTGTTTGGATTCGTATTGTGACCAGCATATTTTTAATACACATACACTATTGAATTTTATGGGATTAACTGTTATTCGTTTTTATTATTTTTTTGTAGTCATGCTTAATGTACTGTACGTACCTCATTGCAACCGTATGTAAAGAACAAATAGTAGAAGCGGTACTACAGTCAGGCACTTAACGCCGTTTATGGTACCACCACAGTCGCCGAACGTGAGGTACCATATATGGTGCCGGCACCAATGGCCATGGGCAGGGGTACCATATGGTGCCACCTAGGGATGCAAATGGTATAAAAAATACCAAATACCAAATAGTAGATGGTATTTTCTATACCAAATAATTCCAAATAGTTGCTAAACAGGTCGCTAGCTGTTTGGAATGAGCGCAAAGTCACACTTTTTTGTTTTTACAGCAAAAATAATAAGTTTTGCCTCAGTGGAAGAGTTTTTGTTGCATCTAAAAGAAATCTAGTCATGTCGAGAAAGAAGACGAGTAGAATTTGGTGGTTTTTCACTGACTCGGGAAATGGGCAAGCAGCACGTTGTGACGTTTGCGGTCTAGGCTCGGTCTCGATAAAGGGGCCGTCCATAAACGACGTCGTTCCAAAACCCAGATTTTTCGGAGCCCCCTTCCCCCAAAATCGCCTTGCGTCCTTTCATGGGGGCCCACTCCCACTTTTTGAGAATTTTCCATGAATGGTTGTTATAAGCTAAACTGGTCAGAATTCCTTGTTCTTTTGTTGCTCAGAAACGGTAAAGAGACGTCTTGTTCTGCGTATCTGCATTGTTAAACTTTTAGTAAATTAGAAATAACGAGAAAACTCTGAACAGAAGCGCTGTGACAGAGTATACAGTGCAAAATATGCAGAATTTATCGCTTGAAAGCTAATTGTTTAGTTATTTAAACTATTTGGTATTATTTGGTATAAAAAATACCAAATACCAAATAATACCAAACACCTAGAAAATACCAAATAATACCGAAAAATACCAAATAATACCGAATACCATTTGCATCCCTAGTGCCACCACAGTCGCCGAACTTGGGGGTACCATAATATGGTACCACTACCCTAGGTAAACTAATCAAATTACGAAATGAAGTGAAACGTACCCACATTTCATAACAAGAAAAATAAAGTCACATCACAACAAATAATAAGAGCAAGCCACACGAGATACCGGTGAACATGCGCTGACACCGAACCGCGCATCTGGCCATCGCGTGACATGTTCGACCACGCATCTGGTCATCGCGGTACGACACGCGGGCGGGGGATAGTGCACCGCTACGGTGCGCGTTGGTATCTCCCGGGAGGAGGCCCATTCCCCCCCACCCGGCGCTGCCGCGGCCGGATTACGGTATACGCTATCTGCTCTATGTTTGGTGTGAAAATATATTTTTCTTTCCCGCCGCTGAGGTTTTTGAGAGGTCAGAAATGATTTTATATTTGGAAAATGCGTCTCTATGAGTTCTTTTATGTTTCTAAAACAGGCTCTCTGGAGCGTGCCTATACTGATGCGTCCATCTAGGGGTATTTTTATGTTTTTAAAACAGGGCCTCTGGAGCGTTCCTATACCGATGCGTCCCCTAGGGGTGCTTTTATGTTTTTAAAACAGGCAATCCGGAGCGTTCCTATACCGATGCGTCCACTAGGGGTATTTTTATGCTTTTAAAACAGGGCCTCTGGAGCGTTCCTATACCGATGCGTCCCCTAGGGGTATTTTTATGTTTTTAAAACAGGGCCTCTGGAGCGTTCCTACACCGATACGTCCCCTAGGGGTATTTTTATGTTTTTAAAACAGGCCCTCCAGAGCGTACCTACATACTGATGCGTCTCTAGGGGTACTTTTATATTTGGAAAATTGTCAGGCCCAGACCCAACCCAGGCCTTCAAAAGTCGGTGACGGTAAATACGTAAATGGGAACCGAAGTGGAGCTGCCGTTGCACCGTACCTGATAACAGCAAAGGGGAGGTATGTTTGCACTTGCAGGCAGGTATTCTGAAAATAATTGGCATACCGGCCGGGTATCGGTATTTATAAAAATTGCAACTACTTGGAGATTTAAGCTGTTCTGTTTTAGTGCTTTTACTACCACTTCTCTGTGAAGTCGTTTAAACTCCGCGCGCTTTGTGTTGTTTCACATGCAACAATATTACAGTAACCCGCCGCGGCAGCGCCGGGTGGGGGGGAATGGGCCGGGAATCGTATCTCCCGATCAAAGTGGCCCATTGTCTAGGCGGTCTGTACCGAAGTGGTCCAAATGCAATTTCAGACCTTTTCGGCTTTATTTATATATTATTTATTTACCCCAAGCATAGAATGTGTACGCACATGACATGTCAAAATATAGTGTACAGGCAAAATAGTCATAGCATACTAAACGAAGTAGAACATAACAACATGTGTACTAACATATACAACACTACACATAACACATATTTTTACTGAGACTGTTGGGCAGGGCTAAGCAGCGCCGATATGGACAGCGTCTGATGTTGAACCCTTTGAAAATTTCGATAGTCTTACAGTTTCTGATTTTAAAGCATTTTTAAAGGCTGACAACGTGCGTGATGAGACGGTACTCTCACTCAAGGCGTTCCAAGGCTGTATTACTCTAACTGCGAAACTGAAGCTTCTAAGAGCACAACCAATTTTAATGTGCAAATGCGTTCTTTGTTGGTTTCACAACGGTGACTCTTGCTCCTTGCTTGTATGCTTGTATCCGCCGGGCCACGAGCCGTGAATATCTATGGGGAAAATATTTTACTAAGCGAAGACCGGTAGTGGAAATTCCTCCGATAGACACTCCTCCGGTGGAAATTCCTCCGGCCAGAACTCCTCTGGTTGATATTGCTCCGCGTGGAAATTCCTCCTGGTGGAAATTCCTCCGTTTAAAATTCCCCCTTCAGAAATTCCTCCGTTTTAAATTCCTTCGCTTAAAATTCCTCCGTTTTAAATTCCCCCGTTTTGAATTCCTCCTGATAGAAATTCCTCCGTTTAAAATTCCTCCTGGTGGAAATTCCTCCGAACATTATTCTGATTCTGAGGCCTTTTCTGTATCATTTTGCTTAGTTAGTATTGCATTTGATGTGTACCATCTTTGGTCTTTGATTGACCTGGTAAAGGTAAGTTTGGTAGCCCGAAAGTCTAATGCGGCCGGGCAGCGGCCGAAGGGGCGGGCCCTCTGCACTGGTCACTGGCCCATCGATTGACCGGCCGGCACACGGCCACTGCCTCTGTTGTGGCCGGCGCCTCAAGGAGTTGAGCTGGCACATGGTACACCGCCCAGGTCAATTAAGTCGGAGTCAATTACTAATTGAACAGACTGAGGTTAACTTAGGTCGTCCAACGTCTCAGTTACCGGTTAGGGCGGTGCTGATGTTGCTTTTCGGCTATGCAAATCAGTTGTCTGTCAACACAACGCGGAAGCTGTTCCGCAATCAGTACAAGTTCTCGAAAGAGACAGTCATTAAGGTGGGTTCACATAGTCGGTCGGCGTCGGCAACGCCATCGGCAAAATACCGGGGCCGAGCGTCCGTATAGCGGTGGAGAAAAACTGGGTTAAAACGCAATTCACATAGTCTCTTGTCGGCATCTGGAACCGGCCGGCCTACCTCATAATTACGGTATTTGACAGCCCAAAAGTCTAGTGAGCACAGGCATTTGAGTCATTTGCGCTGTACCGGTGACAGAATCGGCCGCTCTATGAGCTCTAACAGGCGTAAAACTGCGGCAGTGATGTGTATTTATCTACGGAGACAACTTTACGAAATCTTTCCGAATGGAAAAGCCCAAGTTTGATTTCGGTGCTTTTGGCTCAGAGGGCGACAGCTCGATTTTCGCCTCTCGATTGCACAAAGAGCGCAGTGAAAAGTAATAAGCATGTAGTGACTATCTGCTTATTGCTTAAACCGGTTTATCTACAGCTGCTCAAGTGTTCTGGCCAGTGCCGCTGTGTGATTAGCGCCTATCCATCCATCCCCGACCGCCCGCGCCTATGTGAACCGGCCGCATGCTCAGCGCACTGTTTAATTGGTCCGGAACGCTTGGCGGCCATAAAAGGTTGTAAATCGCGTCGTGGCGATTTGGGATTTGGCCAAATCATCGGCAAGTCTTTAGCCGTCTGGAACGGCTCCAGACGCACTACAGACTATGTGAACTGCTGCATGCTTATGTGTGTACTCAAATTGGGGTCGATTTCCCGAGTTGCCGCGCTGCCGACGCCGACCGACTATGTGAACCCACCTTTAGGCGGACCTAACGAGATTGTTGAAATAGACGAGAGTCTGTTTCGCGGGAGTCGGAAGTACAATCGTGGGCAGGAAGGAAATCTTTTTCCTCCTCGAAGACAGAACTATGGCAACAATCTATAAATCCTTGTTGAAAAATGAAACTCTCCTAAAACAACGTTCGCATTCGCAAAACACAAGTGCGTCTTCCTAATAATTGGCTTGCTGCTTGCTATAATTAAACAGCGGCCGTGTGCCGGCCAGGCCAGTCGATCGATCGGCCAGTGACCAGTGCAGCGGGCCCGCCCCTTCGGCCGCTGCCCGGCCGCATTAGACTTTCGGGCTACCAAACTTACCTTTACCGATTGACCTGTTAGTTGAATGTTATCCCCCACCTGCAAACCATGTGCGCCTGGCGCACACCCCAACAATTCGCGTTTTTAAACTGTTCGCGCCGCGCGAATTGGCCGCGAACTGTTCGATATGAGTCATACACACGTTATAAGATGCCGGCGCGAACTGTTCGAAACAATTCGCGCATACGTAATTAGGCAAAATCCGAACTGTTGTAAACAATTCGCACCAAACCCCGGTTTGCGCGATCGGGTTTCTCCATAATAGCGTGTTTACTGCCTGTCAGTCAAGATAATTGTTTCACTTATCGCCTGGGGCGGACAACAGGAATCGGCCAACTTGCAGATTCTTTGTTAATGAGATTTTTGGCCGCTTCGCGCCAATCAGCGTAAAGGTTGCTGGTTGCCGGGCCGGTAATATCTGGTCCTTTACGTATCCGGATCTCGTACTCGTTGTTGGCATAACATTGCGATGGCGGAGCGGGGTTTTGAATTTGACTATGATGTGGCAGGCTTAGAAAGAGGAAACCTCTTCTGACCTGCCGGGGTTACCGTTACACTGTAAAGGAACTGAATCCCGCTGCCAATCGAGTCATCTGGACCTACGCGTCCAGAAACCGGTGCACAGGGTGCGTTTGGACTGATGGCGGAAGCCCAGCTACGTGTTATACCCAGTGTTGCCAGGTTTCAACGGCACTTAATTCCTAGAATTACCCTTAAAAACTCTTAGAAACTCCTAAAATTTTATAAAAATCCTAAAAAAACTCCTAACTTTTAAAACACTTAAAATTTGGCAGACGAATTTTTTTAGTAGAATTTGGTGGGCCAGATAGTATAGCAGTGGCGTATTCAGGATTTTTCAAAGAATTTCAATGAAAATTTCGATTTGAAGTCAGCCCCGTGCGTGAAGATTTTGAAAATTAGCCTTCAAAAACTCCTAGATCTAGGAGGAAAACTCCTAACCTGGCAACCCTGGTGCAACCCGCTCGGGGCACGTGCCCAGCTGCCTGTCCGATTTGCCTGGAGTGAAAGCCCAGAGTCAGGCGCACCTCGTTCACTTAAAAGAAGAGTAAGTACCTTGTTCACTGAGAAGAAGAGCAAGTTCTCTGAGTGTCCGTCCCTCTTTTCACTTGGAGGGGAACTTGCCATTCACAGCATACACAAGTTGAAAGGATGGAAAATTTCCACCAGTAGGATTTATAACGGAGGAACTTCAGAAGGGGGAATTTAAAACGGAGGAATTTTTAACGGAGGAATTTCTTAAGGGGGAATTTAAAACGGAGGAATTTCCACCAGGAGGAATCTGAAACGGAGGAATTATTTTCGGGGGAATCAAAAACGGAGGAATTTCAACTGGAGGAATGTCCACCGGAGGAACTTTTTTCGGAGGAATTTCCACCCAACCAATCTACCTACTACCTGTGACGAAGACAGTTCCAACCAAGCCTCTCCTCAACTCAAACGCGTCGGCTCGACGGGTGGGAATGGGCTTCCTCTAAAGTAAATGGGGGTACTGAACGCACATGTAACTTGTACAATGCTATTTCTATATGAAACACTATTTAAGAAGAAGAAGAAGAAAGTTTATTCAGTAGCACAGCATACCGTACATACGTACTTCTAAGCAGTAGGCGGGCTGGGCCGATTGACCGGCTCGAAAGCCCTCCCACACAGAAACTTTGATAAATCCAATTTGGCCAGTTTAGAACGAAAGTTTGAGACCGACCGTGAGTTTACAATATCCGATGAAAGGTTGTTCCACAAGGGAACAACCCGACAGGCGAAGAAGTTTTTGCGCAGCTCAAGGCGTGTATGCGTTACATAAATTTTTTGGTTATGACCCCTGGTCGGGGCAGTTGGGGCGAAGGCAAAAAAGTCTTCCCTCGGTAAATCCACCAGACCATTAATAATCTTAAAGACCATAATCAGATCACGCACCATTCTACGTTATTCCAAGCGATGTTGTGCACAAAAACTTTGCTGGTTTCAAATTCTATTGTAAATCTGATGTTTTTTTCAACATTTGCAGAAGTCTCAGTTGGTAACAGTGCAGTAGTTTTTTTACTCTTTTGTATTGTACATTTGTTCTTTATTTGAGTCTCCAACCCCTCGTTTGAACCATGCTGTTGGTACTGAACTTTACTCCGGATTAATAACCAACACCATGCAACGCACAGTAAACGGTGCGGGTTGAGAGAATAAAGTTGAAGTTGATGAAATCTTTATCACGCATTAGCGTTGGTACCGTAAATTTGCGGTTTATGCCGATTCGATATTACCGGAATTTTTGCTGTTCCGACGTTTTTCACCAGTGGCGTATCCAGGATTTTGGAAAGGGGGGGGTGTAAAATTTTGAAAGTGCCTGGTTGCGCCGCTGCCCAACCAGCGTAAGAAAATTTAGCAAAATTAGCCTTCAAAAGCGCGTTTAAAACGCATTCCGAGCTTAAAATTAACAGAAATTACAAGTTTTAGTAGTTTATAATGGCCTGGTTGGGCTTCTGCCCGACCAGGGCGAGAAAATTTTGAAAATTTAGCCTTCAAAAACGCATTTAGAAGGCATTCTGAGCACAAATTAGACAGTTTTAGTACATAATTCATTAGTTTCTTATATTTTTGACAGACTTTTTCTTCCTACCTCCACCGCAAAGGGACCACACCCTACACCCCCCTGGATACGCCACTGTTTTTCACTGTTTGCTAAGACCTCTGGCGATCGGTAAATAAATCTAACTGGGCCGGGTAAATTTTGTTCGATTTCAGGTAAATTAATCTGTCCGGTAAATATTGATCCGGAGATACACAGGCCAACACCCACCGCTACCGTGGGTAGGGAGATCACTACTTGCGCCGATTAGTGTTTTGAGAGTGCACATTTTTGGCCATTTTTTTGTTTAAAGAGGCCACCGTCCTTGGGCTTGGACGACTATTGCCATGTTTATGCTTAATCGATAGCTAATCGTCATATCTACCCAAATCCCCGTGGGGAGACATATCTGTCGGCGGACTCGAATGCTACGATTGTTTTAGTTAGGGAGGTCGAAATCGCGCATTTTCATTCTTTTTTATTTTTTTTAATTTGTTGTTCAAGGATCTCTGAAAGTAAATGCGCCGAAATATGCATCTAAGGTAGGCCTACTCACAAAGTAAAATTGATAGCTATCTTTCAAAAGATGACTGAGATAACTTCTTTTTTCTATTTTTTTCATAGAGATGATTTTCGTTCAAAAGGGGCCACCGTCCTTGGGCTTGGACGACTATTGCCATGTTTATGCTTAATCGATAGCTAATCGTCATATCTACCCAAATCCCCGTGGGGAGACATATCTGTCGGCGGACTCGAATGCTACGATTGTTTTAGTTAGGGAGGTCGAAATCGCGCATTTTCATTCTTTTTATTTTTTTTAATTTGTTGTTCAAGGATCTCTGAAAGTAAATGCGCCGAAATATGCATCTAAGGTAGGCCTACTCACAAAGTAAAATTGATAGCTATCTTTCAAAAGATGACTGAGATAACTTCTTTTTTCTATTTTTTTCATAGAGATGATTTTCGTTCAAAAGGGGCCACCGTCCTTGGGCTTGGACGAATATTGTTATGTTTATGCTTAATCGATAGCTAATCGTCAAACCTACCCAAATCCCCGTGGGGAGACATATCTGTCGGCGGACTCGAATGCTACGATTGTTTTAGTAAGTCGGGGGTTGCGGGGGAAATCGGCCGATAATTGATGAAGTAAGGCGATAAGATGAGCGCGTAATCTGAGATAGCATGCAGTAATTGGTTGTGGATGTAATATAATGTACCAATAATGTACAAGTCAATAGTAGTTATTTGTTACCGGATGTGGTCATATTTGTTAAAGATTTACAATTTGGGTGCGCACGTTTTACAGTGCATTACAGTATTTCAGACTAATTGACGCAACTCCGACTGTGGCCGTTTATCGGATTTGACCACACGTCGAAACGCATAATCTGGGGTAGAACTTGATATAGCATGCAGTAATTAGATTTTGATGTGTAAAATAATAATCAGGAGATCGTCAGCAGTCGTTTGATACCACATTCAGTCGTCTGTGTTCAAAATTTGAAATTCGAGTGATCTCCCCACCGTGGGAAGCAGCGACAAAAATTGTTTTTGTGCGGTATTTTGTTGGCTTCAAGCACTAAAATCATGTGTCGTTAGCCCATACACAAGCTGGGACCGGCTAATTTGGCAAAAGTTAACAATCCAGGTCGCTTCCTTAGTGGCCGGCCAAATCTTTTATTATTTTATTGCTCTGGCGAACACACCCTAAATTGTATTTATTTAGCCTGTAGCTACGGATGTGTCTCTCGGGTACTTTTATATTTGGAAAACAGGCCCTCTGAAGCGTGCCCTATACTAGGGACCGGCACGCGAAAATTCAAAATGCTCCTAGGCGAAATTGGGCTTCAGAATTGAAAGGAGCACACTTTATGCAGTCTAACAAAACAAACCGGAACGGAATTGGTTGGATAATAAATAAGCGAGTTATGACCGTTTAACTGCGTCACCCAGCGTGCCACCTTTTCTTCCTAGAAAGTTGACCGCAGCGTGCATACCGATGACCGATGTACTTTATCAGACTGTCACTCGTAAACCCCTGCGCCGATTTTGATGGGACCGGTGTCATTCTAATCGTATTGCGATTTTCTTTTACATTTTTTATATAGCAAGACTGTAGGACTGCATCTACCACCCTTATATACCGAACAAACACATTGGTAGCTCGAACTAGAACTGAATAGTAGAGTGTGAACTGGTATTCCTGTGTTTTCCAGGTACATTTGTATATGTAACAGCGGGGCTGGGGTTCTGCTCCCTCCCACCGACTAGGGCCAACCCCCCCCCCCCCGATAGGGTAGCACCCCCCCAAACGATCTTTTCCACTCTCCCTCTCCGATGTTTCTGGCACCATTTTTTACAGTTTCAGACAATACACTTACAGTTTCAGACAAGGATGAGCTGCTACAATACATGTAACAGGTGGTCTGCCCCACCCGAAATATTCCAGACCCCCCGGATTGGCCCCCCTACTTCCTCCGATTTGTACTTTGGTGAGAATTTCCGTATCAGGTGTAGCGCGGGGGGAATCAGGAACCGATCCCAAACAAAAATTAATGTTTTTAATGATTATAATTAATTATAAATTAACATGATTTATCGATAAATATCGATTATTTTTGGACAAATTCCAAAATCGCCCAAAATGGTCGTGTTGTATATCATTCGAAAGCCCTTCGAGTGGCGAGTCTAATGATCACTACATCAACATAGGGCAAGCCCCGGGGGCCTCTTTTGCCAAATATATAAATACCCCTAGAGACGCATCAGTATAGGCAGGCTCCGGAGGGCCTGTTTTCATACATGGGCCGGGGGTGTGGGGGTATACCCCCTCGACGGCCAATACCCCCTTGGCCGGCCATACCCCCTCCCCACCCCCCCTTCCCAGACGGAGAAAATTTAAGCTTATTTAAGGCAAAATAGGCATTTTTGGCCTTTTTTGGACCCCCCTATACATGTAACAGCTCCGGGCCGACCTTGGGGGAGGGGGGTTTCCTCAGGTGGGGGGTCGAGGGGGGGTTCGCCCAGGTGGGGGGTCGAGGGGGGTTTCGCCCAGGTGGGGGGGGTCCCAAATTTCAAAAAGCTCCAAAACGCCTAGAAATGCGTTTTTAGCACGTTTTTTTCAGTAAGGACGCTAAAAATCGCTATTTTAAGCTGCCAAATAGCGTTTTAAAGCTAAAAACAAGCAAAAAATGACAAAAAGAGCTTCCAAAAACACCGATTTTTCTTAAATATCAGCAGTGGAAACGCCAAATTCGGTTTCCAAAGGCTTTCAAGTGAATTTTAGGCTAAAAATTAGTGATTTCTGACACAGTTTGTTAATACTGGAGCCACTACCACCACTTGTATTTTTTAGTCGGGCGGAGGGGTCCCTTAACCTGTCTCGGGGGGGGGTCAGCAGGGGGGTAACCCCCCAAACCCCCTAGTACATGTATGCCCCCCGAGGTCTCCATACCCCCTCCGCATTTTTCCGGCCCTTGTATGCCTGTTCTCCAAATATAAAAATACCCCTGGAGGGACGCATCAGTATAGGCACGCTCCGCAGGGCCTGTTTTCCAAATATAGAAAGACCCCTAGGGGACGCATCAGTATAGGGCACGCTCCCGGAGGGCCTGTTTTCCAAATATAAAAATACCCTAGACACGTATCAGTACAGGGCACGCTCCTGAAAGCTTGTTTTCCAAATATAAAAATACCCATAGGGGTATGCATCAGTATAGGGTACGTTCCGGAGTCGTGTAGTCATAAGAAAGTTAATTAATTAATAACTAGTCCATTTCTGACCTTCCCTGATTCCCCCCCCCCAGCTACACCTAACCCTATCCGACTTTCGTTCGTTACTGGATTACCTTCCGTGCCTGTTTGCGTTGGAATATGCAACTCAAATTTGGGCAAAACATATCTTTAACACTTACGAATAAATGCTGAAAATTTGAAGGAATTCCACTGACATATAAATGAAAACGAATTATATGACGTTAGCTCGACTAAGCGATTACAGGTTTTTTCCGCTTTTGTACCATATTTATTGACTACACACGTTAAGCCTGAGCAGGATTCACCTTACATTGATTAGCAGAGACGCAAAACTACTAAAGGATTGTAAAGAAGAAAAATAAAAACCATTGGCTTTGGGCTGCTCAGGATCCCCAATACGTTCGTATTCGATACCCTCTAATTTTAACGACCTCATCAACTTTAACCCAATTTCCGGGATCTTTTACGAACCTAGGACGCCAAATCTGAGTGATTTTAGTAAGAGCAACACCTAAACTAAAATTTAAGCGGGCGCACCTTTTTTATTTGTTCTTTGTTTCAGAGCAAACTTTCGTTTTCTGAAAAAATACCGATTCTGCCTATGCTTAACCATGTAAAATTTCAATCTGATTTCCGGGATCTTTGGCTGCATCGATGCCGAAAAAAAATGGCTCAAACGAAAGATGATCAATGCCTCTTTAATACCGTCGGGCGCACCTTTTGAGATCATAAACTTTTTTTTACACTGACGCTGTTTTTCCGCTTATTTTAGCCAAAAACAACCGCAGCTTAGCGTATACCAAGGCGATTTGGGTGAATAGTTATGTTAAAATAATCAAAACAAATAACCATAAAAAGAACGCACTTTTCTAGCCCCTTTTTTAAAAAAAGATGATTTTGACCCCCGCGACACCAATGTGGTGAAAACGCGCGAAGAAAATTAGGCACGCGGCGCGGCGCAAAATTGGCCGCCGTTGCCGGTCCCTACCTATACTGATTATCGATTTGGCCGGCCACTGAGGACCTAGATTGTTTGTTAACTTTTTTACCGCCAATTATCTGGATTGGATTAACGAGACATATCTCTTTAATAAAGAAGGCCCAGACAAATGTTTTTGGCCCATGTGAAGTTTGTAAACGGCGTTGAGACAGTTTAAAATAGAAACTGAGCCTAGCCTGAAAAGTTTGACCTGGCTTGCCAGTCCGCTGACAAATGTTTGTGCTGAATTAGTGTTGTGAACTGTTTATAAACTGTTTCTGCGTATTTCAGGCATCCAGTGGATCCTTGCTGGGTAAATAGGCCTACAATCGATATCCCAAGCAACCGTAGTATAAAACCATGCGAGAAGTTGCGGATCATCGCTTAAACTCGGTAAAATATGCAAAACCGGAGTGGTTGGGCCCTAGTCAATGGCAGACCATCTGTTAGATGTATACCTACAGCCTGTGTGCGCTTCCAGGTCCCTAGATCGAAAACCCAAGAGTTGGATCCATTTTTTCGGGATGAGGGTATCGGCTATGTTTTTACGTAGATGGGTTGGAAGCAGAGATGGGCTAGCATAGCATCATACATGTAACAGCTCCGGGCCGACCTGGGGGGAGGGTTTTCCTCAGGTGGGGGGTCGAGGGGGGTTTCGCCCAGACGGGGGTCCCAAATTTCAAAAAGCTCCAAAACGTCTGGAAATGCGTTTTAGCACGTTTTTTCAGTAAGGACGCTAAAAGTCGCTATGTTAAGCTGCCAAATAGCGTTTTAGAGCTAAAAGCAAGCAAACAGTGACAGAAAGGGCTTGCAGAAAAACCGATTTCTCTTCAATATCAGCAGTGGAAACGCCAAATTCGGTTCCCAAAGGCTTTTCAAGCGAATTTTAGGCTAAAAATTAGTGATTTCTGAGCCAGTTTGTTAGTACTGGGAGCCACTACTAGTACTTGTATTTTTGCGTTGGGGGGGGTCCCTTAACCTGTCTCGGGGGGGTGAGGGAGGTTGGCCTTTTCAGCTAGCGGGGGTAACCCTCCAAACCCCCTAGTACATGTATGGCTAGCATTTCAGCTGAGGGGGTGGTAAATTTTTAAATCCTGGGGGCTGAGGGGATGGTAAACCAAAAAATCCTTTTTTACCAAACTCGCAAGGTTTTTAGGCATATTTTTCGCTAAAATAGCTTAAAATAAGCTATTCTGAGCTCATTTGCACCTAATTGGTCGTAATTTTCTATACGAAATTATTCCTAAAAATTCCGGAGTGGGTAGCGGCGGCCTGAATGTGGTAGGTCGGAGCCTGGTTGGGGTTCAGCCCCCTTTGTCCATGTCTGGTCGGGACACAGGAACCTAAATGACAGAATGTGCGACGAAGCGAAAGTGCAAAAGCTTTCAGGTGACCAACTTTCTATGTGCCGGCTCGGCAGCGGCGGCCGCCCGTTACCCGGTCAACGCACTGTCAGTGGCTAAAATCTACGCCCAAACAGGCACTCCGGGCGGAAAAATGGGCTGCAGTCAGACCTTCTACTGGGTCTGGTGAGTGGCAGCCGACCTTCTGACTATTTTCTTAGCGCTGTCTAAATACAGGCGACTGCACGGTCAGGAGGGCTGGGCACGAACTGCCGGTCTGGCCTGTTCGCGCTTGTTCGTGCACTACGGAATACAGTTCGGACTGTACGACCGACTCACTAAATTGCGACCGCCGGAAACCGCCGCCCAGTCTATCGTTACCAGCTTTGTTTGCGGTTCGTGTGATTTCGGTTGTTCTGGACGACAGACAAGAACAATCTGGGCTTTCAGGCGCCGTGGTGGGTCCGACCTCCACTCTAGTCACGCATCCGTTGGATCTGCTGAAAGTTCGCTTGGCCATCCAGCCCTCCTACGTGGGTCAGCACATCAACGGCATGCAGCCGTGGTACAGCGGCGGTCTGGCCGACACCGTGGCAACGATCGTCAACTCGGAAGGAATGTACAGAGGACTCTACAGGGGACTCGGACTCTCGCTTGTCGGTTCGTCTTCTTCTCTGTCAAAAATCAACCCAGCAGATTTTTTACTGTGGCAACAGCAAATCTCAACCGATTTGAATGAATCTTTTTTGAAGGAAAGACAAATATGTTATTGACAGATTGGTGCAATTTTTATTAAGATACTCTACTTGGTTCCTGAGATATTTGCCATCAAATTTGAAACATTGATTTTGGTAATGAACAATCAGTGATTAAAACAACCCGACAGACTTTTTGCTGTTGCAACCGTAAATCTTAACCGATTCGAATGAAAGATAGATAAATTCTTGAAAAAGTGGTGAAAATTTTATCAAGATAGTCTGCTTAGTTCCTGAGATACTTAGGCTCAAAGTCAAAACAGACTTTGGCAATTAGCAAGAGCGATTCCGTTGCACTTCATTCCTACGGTACTGCTGGGGGCTAATGAGACTTTACTGGTAAAGTAACCAGCGTCTGTGTCACCAGTAAAGCCTCGTGACGTTAGCCCTTAGCTGTAGGAATCTGCTTTATTATGATGAAGTGCAACGGAATAATAGAAATAGCTGCTGTTCATCACCAAAATCTCTAATTTTACTTTGAGGGCAAATATCTCAGGAACAGACATGGGCAGCATTTCGGCTGAGGGGGGGGGCAGAATTTTCAATACCTGAGGGGGGCTGAGGGGGGGTAGGAGCGCCTGACGGGGGCTGAGGGGGTGGTAAGCCAAAAAGTCCGATTTTTGGCTAAAATCAAGGTTTTTTGGCTTATTTTTGGTTAAAATAAGCTAAAATAAGCTATTCTGAGCTCATTTGCACCTAATCCAGGCATATTTTTATCATAATATTCTATACAAAATTCTTCCAAAAAAATCCTGAGGGGGGGTAGCGGCCGGCTGAGGGGGGGTAGGTCAGAGCCTGAGGGGGGGCCAACCCCCCCACAGCCCCCCCCCTTTGCCCATGTCTGCTCAGGAACCAAGCAGAGTATCTTAATGAACATTGCACCAATCTGTCAAGAATTTATTTGTCTTTCATTCAAAACAGCTTCATTGAAATCGGTTGAGATTTACCATCGCTACAGTAAAAAAGTGCTGGGTTGTTTTTGGCGCACCCTGTATATTTATTGGTCTAACCCAGACAAGGGCAAAGGGGCGGGGCTGAGGGGGGTTTGGCCCCTCACCAGGCTCTGATCTACCCCCCATCAGCCGGCCGCTACCCCCCATCAGGAATTTTTGGGAAGAATTTTGTATAGAAAATTATGATAAAAATATGCCTGGAATAGGCGTAAATGAGCTCAGAATAGCTAATTTTAACTTATTTTAATGAAAAATAAGCCAAAAAAACCCTGATTTTCGCCAAAAATAGGACTTTTTGGCTTACCACCCCCTCAGCCCCCCTCAGGAATTGAAAATTCTACCCCCCATCAGCCGAAATGCTAGCCCATGTCTGGTCTAACCCAGTTGAGTTTCAGGTTCTGCAGTGTTCTGTTCTACCATGTTCGGTCTGTGGGACGCGAGTGTTCGGTTCTCGGCGCTGCGCCCCAATAAGAAGGCCTACCCGTTCGTTCTGTGGGAGTGGTTCACACTGCCGCTGCTCTCAGTCGGCGCTGCCGTTGTGGCCAGCCACCCCTGGGATGTGATCAGACGAAAATACATGGTACCTACTCGCAGCTGATCTATTCTTCTTTATCAGTCAGGCACTTAACGCCGTTTATGGAGAGCCGTTACCTAGGCTAGTGGCACCGGTACCGAAGAATCACAATTTGAGCTACAAATCGTCAAAAATCGCTAATTTGGGTCATTCAAATACAGCTAGCAAAAAGTGCTGTTTTACCGGCGCCTTAGCATATGTGTCTGAAAAATCTGCCTGTTCGCTCCTTTTATGACTAAGATTCATACAGGTAACAGGTCCGGGTCGGCCTGAGGACGGTGTAGGGACCTTCAGTGTGGGGTCGAGGTTGGTTTCGCCCAGAGGGACGTCCAAAATTTAAAAAACTCCAAAACGCCTTTCAATGCGTTTTTAGCACTTTTTTCCTTTTTTCAGTAAGGAGGCTAAAAATCGCTATTTTAAACTGCCGAAGAGCGTTTTCGAGTTGAAAACAAGCTAAAAATGACAAAAAGGCTTCCATAAACAACGATTTCTCTTGACGCCAAATTCGGTTTCCTAAGGCTCTTTAAGCGGATTTTAAACTAAAATTAGTGATTTCTGAGCCAGTTTGTTGAACGGGAGCCGCTACTGGTACTTGTATTTTGGGTCGGGGAAGTCCCTAAACCATGCAATACATGTAACAAGGGTCCGGGGGTCTGCCCCATACATGGGCCGGAAAAATCCGGAGGGGGGGGTGGGGGGGTTGAGACCTCGGGGGGGGGGGGGTCCCCCGAAAAAAGGCCAAAAAACGCCTATTTTGCCTTAAATAAGCGAAATTTTCCTCCCTCCGGGAGGGGGGGGGGTGGGTGGCCGAGGGGGTGGTATGGCCGGCCGTGGGGGGTATGGCCGGCCGAGGGGGAGGGGTATGCCCCCCTTACCCCCCGGCCCATGTATGGTCTGCCCCCACCCGACTAAGGCCAGACCCTCCCCCCGGATCGGGACCCCTCCGATTTTTCTGGCATGTAATTTTTTGAGCAAATTTTTGCGATTTTTTACTATTTCAGACACAAAAATTGCCAAATTCGCCATAAAACCCGAACTTTTTAGCTGTATTTAAACCAAAATTAGCGATTTTTGAGGATTTTTAGCCGAAAAATAGCGGTTTTTTTGCGAGTTTTGAGAGTTTTTAGTGCTTAACCCCTCCCTAGAATTTGCGCTCAGACCCCGCGACCGACGCCATAACCACCCTACGGCTGATGACCTGTTACATGTATGCCCTAAACCGTCTCGGGGTATGAAGGGTTTGGCCTTTCTAGCTGGTGAATTAACCCCCATTACCCGCTTAGTACAGTTATGCATAGATTGTATAACAAAAACTTGGAATAACCGAAATAGTGGGATGAGCCTAATTGTTGTGTTTCTCTCTGAGTGAGTGCAGACGTGGGCTAGCATTTCGGCTGAGGGGGGTAGAATTTTCAATTCCTGAGGGGGGTAGGAGGAGTGCCTGATGGGGGGCTGAGGGGATGGTAAGCCAAAAAGTCCGATTTTTGGCGAAAATCAGGGTTTTTTGGCTTATTTTTCATTAAAATAAGTTAAAATAAGCTATTCTGAGCTCATTTACACCTATTCCAGGCATATTTTTATCATAATTTTCTATACAAAACTCTTCCCAAAAATTCCTGAGGGGGGTAGGTAGCGGCCGGTTGAGGGGGCCAACTCCCCCCTCAGCCCCCCCTTGCCCATATCCATGCCCATGAGTGAGTGCATGTCAAAGTTTAGGCTCAGAGCTACGTGCTGCCGAGAGAAGGAACTGTGGACGTGAAATTCAGGAACTTGCTAGAGTGCGTGAAGCAGATTTGGCGCGTCAACGGTCCCTACGGCTTCTATCACGGACTCTGGCCTAACGTGCTCAAGGTTCGTACGTGCCTTTTCTCTGTTTTTGTGTTTATACAAATGCACAAATCCAATTACTACTGACCAGCAATTTTCTTTTTTTTAGATTGGTCCCCAATTGCTAACGTTTTGGATTGTTTTTAAAGGATTGCAAGGAAGCTTTCTGACAGTGAACGGCTCTTTGAATAATCCTTTCCAAAACTTCACTGGTATGGGCATCTATGACTGAACAGAGAATTATCTATACTAGTTGCAAGTTGTCTGTAATTGAGACGTTTGTACTCTGGGAAACCGGTCGGTGCAGTTTTCCCAGTAGGTCTGTTTTGTGTTAAATAGGTTGTACAGTCAAGTAAATGCTTAGCTCAGGAATAGTTAAGAAATTGTTACAGTTTGCTCTTGCTTGGATAACGAATTGCTTTTTTCATAATTTTAACACTTGGGCCGGGAGAATCTTGAGGCGTGAGTTATCGTCAAAAAATCGATAAAAATTGTCGATCTTTTTATAACAAGTCGAAAATAGCTGTTTTGCCCTATTTTGGACAAAATATAGTCGAAACAGTGCTGTAAAATTGCTGATTTTGCTTGAAAAGTTGTAAAAATTGTCGGTATGGCGACAAGGACAATAATCCGTTCGTCTCGTGTTTGACTTAACACTATATTCTGTTTGTCACTAGAAATGCTAAACAAAACAGCTCTCATCATCGATTACTTTATGTAGTTATGAAATCTTTACAAAAATAGATTTCTAGCCGATAGTTGCGGAAGTTCTATTTTTTTGAGACAAGCATTATAGTGCGTATAGTTGCAGAGAGATCTAGCAAAATGTCTGTAATTAATGTTTTTGTGGATCGCCTCTGCAACCTAGTAATTGCCATAATAATTGCGGCCTGAGCTGCCGTCAGAACAGCTGGATGCAGATTCGTAATTCTCTTGCTGCTTCTGTGCTGAATGAATGGTGTTAAAATACGCAGTAGGTGCTCTTTATTAACTAACGGGAATAATACTAACAACCGTGGGCAGCGGCTCGTCAGGCAGAATGGCTTCATTATTAAGTTAGCGTCAATTAGTTGCCGGCGAATTCGGTGTCAGTTTATAGTCGAAGCATGCCAGCCACCGCCAGTTTCTTTCTGATTTTTCTCATCGTATGCGCAAGTAGTGCCACGGCGGCTAAAGAGTCGCCATTGGTCAAGGCACTGAGACTGAAGACCTTTCGGGCTATAAAGTCGCTACGTCGCTGTTGTATCAGCACGGTCATCTGCTGCATGGTTCTGGACGGTCAGCGCAAGCAACGATACGTCTTCTCTAGCTACTTTAACAAATTCGGCAACTTCAACCAAGATTGAACCGGTTTCGGTCAAAGCGTTTTTCCAGCTGGGTATCAGATCTAAAGGGAGGGTAAAAGTGGTTTGAACAGTTTATTCTTTGCAAAGTCAATTTGTGTTAACTTCTGTGTCAAAACATGGCAATGTAGCTCAGTCAAAGCTGGAAAAAGGTTTATGCGTACACGTCGTTGGCTGACAATAGCTGTGTGCACTGTTGAATTGAATAAATCTGCTTCTGAAATTTTTTTGTGCATAGAACAACATTTTCTTTATCTGAGTGTACAGTTTTGTTCTGTTATGTGAAACTTTAAAGGAGCATCCCTCTCTGCTCCAACAACAGTACGTCAAAGCAGACATGGGCAAAGGGGGTGATGGGTTGACCTCCCATCAGGCCGCCGCCGCCCCACCTCAGGAATTTTTGGAAACAATTTTGTACTGAAAATATATCGTAAAAAGTATGACTTTATTAGGTGTAAATAAGCTCAGAATAGTCAAGTCAAGTTTATAATATTCAGTAAAACACCCACTAGGAGTAAGCTTGCGTGATTTCGGCTGAGGAAGAATAGCTTCTTTAAACCTATTTTAACGAAAAATAAGCCTAAAACCATGATTTTAGTAAAAATCGGACTTTTTGACTTACCATCCCCTCAACCATCTCCACAGCCACCCCTCAGGATTTGAAAATTTACAATTCCTCAACCGAGAGTCTGCCTCAATCCAATTGTGCACGTACAATATTTTTGCCACAGTCAACCAGTCCACTAGGGTACCCAAGGGTGTAAGGAAAAATCAGTCAAAAATATGAAAAAGCCAATAGGTGCTAAGTTAGCTTCTGTTATTAATGTTAGGCCTCAGAGTGGCATTTTACAAAATGTGATTTTATGTCTAGTTTTTCAAAAATTTACTTATCCTGATTTGTCGAAATGTCCAGCACTCTAAAAATGTTTACTCACACTACAAAATCCTGGGTACGCTACTGAGTCGGTTTATTCCGTAAGAAACAGCTACACGTCACGCAGAAACAGAATGCTGAGTTTTGCGTTTACCATATTTTCCTTTTTAGTGTTATGTTTTTTATGCGTTTTATGAGTGAGTTCTCATGTCCTGCCTTGGCCGCACGAAAATAATTAGTCATAGGATAACGCAAAGGTTAGCGCGTAGAGGTTTGTCTTGAAAAAGCAAGTAATTAACTCGGATAGACGCATGTTTTCGTCCTTTCTGAAAAAGAACGAGCTTACGCAAAAACGAACTCCTATTATGCTGTAACGAGGCTGATATTTGATCTCTAGTCATGTAGAATGAATAAATGAGCAAGGTGTACTTTGATCGTTAGCAGCTGAACTGCAAAAGGCTGTCGCTTGAGATGAGATCTGAACGATAGGTGCTGATAGATACGTATTGTACCGAAGGCTTCGAAAGATGTCTACTCTCGCAGACCAAATTTCAATACAAGAATTGAATGCAACAGAGCATAAAGTCCCTCCTTGTTTTCTACGTTAAACATATAAAACACCCGGCAAGGACTCTTGAAAAAGGGCATAAACATGTTTTCGGTGTAGTTCCTCTACAAAAGCAAAGATACTATTGACTTGGAACAAATAGAAGACACTGGGAAATAGATGCACGTCAGCCAATTTTTGGCTTACAGGTACAATGTAGCCTATTGTACGCATATAAACACAGTTTAAAATTGCTGAACCTCGGACGGTTAATTTGGCTGACATCTGCTTAGCCAGTCTCAAGTGATTTCCTTGAATAGCTGGACCTACGTCTCTAAAATTGTCGAATGAGGAGGCTTCGTTTCATAGCATCAAAACTGTTTAATTTTTTGGCCACAGCAGCGCAAACTCATGTAATTCAATAAGTTCACTGTTCGGAAGACTATTAAAGCATTGATTTGGTCGACAAATTTTGAAAACATGCCTTTATTTAAGCTACTACAACAGCAAAATGTGCGCTCTCTAGCTTAGTTCACAGTGTGAACGCCTTACTGTTAGGGGCCGTTCATAAACGACGTCGTTCCAAAATCCCGATTTTTCGGACCCCCCCTCCCCCCAAAATCGCCTTGCGTCGTTTCTTGGGAACCCCCCCCCCCTATGGCGACGTCGTTTTCGGTTTACCCCCCCCCCCCCGATAAAAGGGCAGTACATACAGTACTGTCACGTTTTTTTGTTACCATACTGCGCAATCAATAGAATAAATCCCTACAACCACTCTGGAAAGCTTTTCTGTATGGAGAAACGCTTGACAGAATGTGCATAAATCGAAAATAATGTAATTGAAGTACCCTAAAATTCATAAAAAAGCGACGTCGTTTTTTGCTAACCCCCTCCCCCTCCTGGTGCGTCGTCTATCGTCGCATTTCAGCCGACCCCCCCTCCCCCCCTCTGGAACGACGTCGTTTATGAACGGCCCCTTAGTTCTTAGTTCTTATTGCAGATTTTTAGTTTACGCCTTAGTTCATAGTTCTTATTTCTTAGCGCTTAGTTCTTAGTTCAGGGCAGTGTGAACTGGGCTTAATGAGTGGCAGGAACTGAGTTGCAAACTTACGACATCCGATTACAACAAGTTAATAATCGCGGAAAAATCGTATGCGATTGAGGCACCTATGTGTACCTACCGATTCCGGTCCGGTACCGGATTTGGTAGATCCGGTCCGGTTTGCCTGATTTTTCGCCTGTGTGCAGGAAGTGTCCTGCCGACCACTGCTGTGCCTCCATTGCAGCAGATCCAATCTCTCCTTTCACTCGCTACACGTGCCAATATACGTACATAGGCCGGAATACATAGAAATCTTTCAATACGTACTGTATGTAGACCAGACCCACATACTGTAAGGTGCCGTTCATAAACTTCGACTTTCAGAGAGTGGGGGTGGGGGTTGGTGTTAGTGTGGGTTTGTATATTCAAATATACATATACAAATGTTTTGGATATACATATACATATACAAACGGACCGTTGATGCAATATTCAATATACATATACAAACAGACTTGATATACAAACGGTTTGTATATTTTCATTTGTATATTTTTGCAGTAAGTAGTTTAGCACATTTTGGCCACTTTCGTACGGTAATTGAGATATTTTTACGGTTTCTTCGGGTGTTTTTGTATTTTGAGCCTATGTCTTCAACTTTTCCAGAAGAATTTGTTAAATTTGCGGTTTAGCCTCGTCTGCATTAAGACCAAATATTATTCATCTTCGTTTTAGAAGTATTTCGCAATGAGTTTTGCTGTTTGAAACGAAAAAATGGAATAGTAGGCACACTCAACGACGAAATTGATAATCGAATCCCGCATGTTTCCCTTCTCGTTTCATCCCAGTTTTAAACGTGTTACTATTTTTTCAGATAAACCCGTTCATCCATTCTCCCTATGATGCGTAATAACGATTTCAGGGGCTATTTCTGCTTAAAACTATACCTATGTACAAGCCTAGTAGGCCTGAATCGAAGACTAAAGCCAGAACCTAAGCCTTAACATACCTGTTAACTTAAAACTAAGGGGTGTACCTAAAGCGTAAGTTTGAATTTGTTGCTAGCATTTGTATTACTTAAAGATTTTCGACCACCGGTGACTTACCCACACCGCACAAAAAATTTCTTGATATTACAGATCCTAAAAAGCCTGAGTTTTATCAATAACATAAATTTTAGCTGGTAAAAATCTTGGACTGAGGGATGTATCACTTAATAGAGTTCGCACCGGTTGGGAGAACTGCCTGAAATCGGAATACACTCATGCAATTTGAGAATATTTCATGTTGGCTAGCCCTACAACGCCCTACCATATGACAATGACACCCGTCATGGTACCCCTAACCCACCTGGTTTGTCGAAATCATGCTTTCCAGCGGAAAATTTATAATATTCTTAATATACAAATATACAAAAAAATATGCAATATTGAAATTTTGTTTGTATATGTACAGGGTGTGCCAAAAAAAACAACCCAGCAGATTTTTCGCTGTAGCAACCGCAAATCTCAACCGATTTGAATGAATCCTTTTTTAAATGAAAGATAAATAAATTCCTGAAAGATTGATGTAACGTTTATTAATGTACTCTGCTTAGTTCCTGAGATATTCACTCTCAAAATCAAAACTGTGATTTTGGCAGTAAACAAGAGGGAATTTATATTTTTCCGCTGCACTTCGTAATAAAACGGATTCCAGCTACTGTTGAGGGCTATTGGAGGCTTTACTGGTGACACATAAACTCGGTTCACTTCAACAGTAAAGTGTCATTAGCCCCCAGCAGTAGGAATCTGCTTTATTATGAAGTGCAACGGAATCGCTCTTGTTCTTTGCCAAAATCTGTTTTTGACTCTGAGGGCAAATATCTCAAGAACTAAGCAGTGAATCTCAATAAAAATTGCACCAATTTTTGAAGAATTTATCAATCTTTCATACAAAAAAGGATTCATTCAAATCGGTTAAGATTCATGGTTGCAAAAGTAAACAATCTGCTGGGTTGTGTTTATCACTCTTGTTCACTGCCAAAATCTCTGTTTTGACTTTGAGGGCAAATATCTCAGGAACTAAGATCTATCTTAGTAAACGTTACATGAATCTTTCAAGAATTTATTTATCTTTCATTTAAAAAAGGATTCATTCAAATCGGTTGAGATTTGCGGTTGCTACAGCAAAAACTCTGCTGGGTTGTTTTTTTTTGGCACACCCTGTATATATACATATACATATACAAACTAATGTGCATTTGTATATATACATATACATATACATATACAAACGAAGTAGGCATATATGTGCCCACGTTAGTTGGTGTCAAAAACGTCGAGTTTTTAGGGTCTAAGAATATTTGTTCGCGGCTTTATATTACAAGAAAAACTCAACCCAGTTCAAGTTTCCAACTGCCAAAATATGGCTGACGGTCAAAAAGTCTCTTTTTCATAGCTTCTGCAGTAAATTTCATTGTACATTTTTCAATGTCGGACACAGTCCCAAGTTTAGTTGGGGGGGGGGGGTCAGCCAAAAAACGTCGTAGTTTTTAGAGAGGTTGTTCTGAAAACGTCGGGAGGGGGTGGGGTGCAAAATGTCGGTTTTTTAACGTCGTAGTTTATGGACAGCCCCTCTGCATACAGTACAGTACCACCAACTTTGGAATTTGCTTTGCAGAGTTTTGCAATGCACGAATAACTTAATACACAAATAGTTTATAACTTAGAATAGCAGTAATTTATTTAACGTGGTAGTATAGTAAATTGGCTCGAAAAGTTCTGGCCGGTAAAACCAAAGTTTATTCAGTGACAAAGACGCCTTTTGTCTGGGCTCGAAAAAAGCTCCCAATTTCCAGATTGGGGTTTTTAGCGTCGCCTCTTCTAGGCCGCCGGCTATAGCGCGCCAACGTGTTTTAAAGAACGAGTTTGGCGACCTTAAATTATACTGCTCCATTCCATCACTGACTCTATCATCACCTCCTAATTAGCTGGCACCTCAGATTAGCAATTCAGACAATATGGCGTTTTTCTTGGAAATCTCTGTCTTACGGCTTGAAAGTCAGGCGGAGTTCTGCCTGCAGTTGTTCGACACCACAAAATGCGGTTGCTGTTTTACTTGAAAACAAACAATCATACCTACAGTACTTCTTTGTTTGTTTCTGGGTCTGGTTGGTCAATGCAATGTACCGCATTATTTGTTGAACTAAAGCACTGCTAATCTCTGCTTGAAGTACGTGTTGACTGAAAGTAAAGCGTCCGCGTTTGAGTTACCGCGCATGTACATGTAACCTTCCGGTATGTGCATCCCCCGTTGGGCGGGAG
Organism: Sabatieria punctata; assembly: GCA_030248155.1. Taxonomy (NCBI): domain Eukaryota; kingdom Metazoa; phylum Nematoda; class Chromadorea; order Araeolaimida; family Comesomatidae; genus Sabatieria; species Sabatieria punctata. The sequence continues at coordinate 189,802 of JASANB010004461.1, read as the reverse complement.
GCGCGGCTATTGTTTCAAGCCAGCGGAGGAAACGTCTGATGACGATGATGATTATGTCTAGGAGAGCAACAGACAGGGATAACTTAACAAATGAATGGAGGTTCCTTCACCGTGACACCTCTTAGGACAATCACCAGCTAGGTAGGTACGTTGCTTTCCTTGTGTATCAATCTGTTAGTGAGTAGGCCTCGGTGGCGCAGGTAGTGTAGCGCTGTGGTTGCTTCAAGGAAGGCCGTCCAGTCACTCTGATAAGAGCCAGTGCGGTGCTCATGTGAGGAGGGCCGAGTGCGGGCCGACGAGAGCGCAGTGTGTGCTGATTTAAAGTAACCCTGCGTCGGAATAACAAACTCGTCTTTAAACTATGCTCTCAAGTCTGTTCTTCCGTCATGCGATACCTGATGTGTGTTGGTTGGTGTTGTGTGAGTAAAATTTTCGTCGCCACCCCACCCCACCCAAGCCGGCTGCCAGTCTAGCGCGACTGAGTGTAAAACGAGGTCGAGATAGGCCAGGTATAGCTGCCGTCGCTGCTGCTGCAGCTCCAATAGGCAGTCGTCAGCGAGCGGCGAGTGACGCGCCGCTTACCTGATATAGAGAGAGCGTGTAGGCTGGCTGCTGCCGCGGTATGCCTGCCAGCAGCAGCCACCGCCGGCTTCGTGTACATGCGAGGCTGCCTAGCTCTCTCTCTCTCTCCGTTATAAGGCTATGCGCGCCTGCCTGCACTCCAAGTTGGGATCTCCGAGTCCTTTGATACTCTGCCAGTAGTAGGTTGGTTTACACATGATCAGTGGCTGGCTAGTGTCAGTTGGTGCCGTTTGCGCGTTTGCCATATCAAGTTTTGGACTCCGAGTGTCGTCAGTGTGTTTGCAGACCGAGAGAGGCCTGTTGATGTCACCTCAGAAGCATGGCCGCTTCGACCACCGACACCGACTGCGCAGTGGTGGTCAACGATATTCTCTGCTTTGTACATAACTTCCGCTCATGCCTCGGCGCCGACCGACTGCAGACGCTATTGCAAGAGCACTTCGACGCGCAGGCGCTCAACCAGGCTCAGTCTTTGCTCAAACAGCTGTTGCACGAATCTGCCGCCCCCAAACACCACTGGTCAAGTGTGGACGGGCTGGTTGCCTTGTTCGAGCAAGCCCAAGCCAAGAATGCCGCTCTGCCGGTGTTCGCCGCCGCCGACCTGCGATCGTTGCCGTTGTTGCTGTATCAGGAGTCAGAGAACGATTCGGCTTCGTTAGCACAAGTGCTTTACGAAGTACAACAATTGAAGCGACTAGTCAATGAACTTAAGCCCAGTGCCAACTCTCAGCGACCCCTACAGGTACACACCACTAGCCCTATGGCCAGTTGCAAAGGCCCGCAAGCCAGCTCCCCCGAGTCTCCGCCCCCTTCCTTCGCTCCTGCGGAGAAGAAGCGCAAAAAACCCCCTTCTACCACTACGGCAGGGGCCCTGGATGCCACTGTGGAGAAGCTGATGAAGAAGATCAAAGAAGAACCTCGTAAGGTGCCAGCACCCAGTACCAATGGAACTACAGAGAAGAAGAGTAATTGTCCAGCCATGTCAACTAGTCTAACAGCAACTGGCAGCAATAACTTGCTCAGCAGCGCCTTCCCGTGGACTTCGATGCATCTACAGAACGGCTACAATTCTGCTCATCTAGGAGCATTCAGTAGTGCAAGGTATAAATCAATGAATGCATTCGGTCAAAATGTCTCCCTCTTTCAGCCCTAACTTCGATGCTAACGACCCTACAGCTCTACAGTGGCTTCAAGCCTACTGGGCATCTTTGGTGCAACAAGGCCGCACGGCCCTCTTTGCATCTCAGAACGCCATGCCGCAACTGTCCCCACCGCTGGCTCAGAAAGCTTCCGCCTCCACGTCCAACAATTTCTCGCCTACCAGCTCTCTGCCAGAAACCTCTGGCAGTAGAGGAGCAATGGATCTTAGTCAAGGATCAAAGTCGGTGGATTCGGCCCAGAAAGTCTCTGGCGATGAATCGGGTTTCGGGGAAAACCCAGATGAGAGCATGGGTTCGTTGGAAGGTTTGTCGCCAACGCCATCAGAGGGCAGTGGTGGAGCAGAGCGTAAGAACGATGGATTCAAGGATTTGAACATTCTGGAGGATGCCTGTAAGTTCGATTACATTTAACCATTTGTCTCTGGAAAATACAATCGAAATTTTGTGTTAATTTACAAAAACGCGAGTTTGAACTGAAAAACAACTAAAAATTACTTGCTGTTAGTCAATTTTAACAGAGTTTCTGACTGGAATTGTAAGAACAACAAAAAATTTGCCCTAAAATTGTTCCAAAGAAAAATCGCTTTGGGATTTCTGATCCTGAAGTACGGTATGCGATTTATATCCGATTCTTAGTACTGCTGCACAGGAATGTTTAGCACAGACCAGTCTCCCAGCTGGGCTTAGTCACTCCACTACAGGAGTAACTAACTACTTCTCTCCCGAAATTAACTATCCCTTGCACGGATTAAAGGCTTGCAGCTGCTAGGTTTGAGCTTTGAGTTGGGTTAAGGATTGTTGGTTACAATAAGACAACGTTCAGCCGGCTTGGGGTTGACCATTTCATTATGTACTACAGTATCTGTTTACATGTAACTGGTCCTCCAAAATCACGCGTGTACAGTAACTGGGGGTTTTGCGATTTCCGCACCGGTAAATTTAACATCCCCAGATGCGTTGGAGATGATTTTTCCACCCTGGTTCTTCCATTTTTCTGGGATGAAATTTTTGAGTCAAATTTTTTCAATTTCAGGCATGAAAATTGCTAAAATTACCTGTACTGCATCTGAGCCATACTAAACACGTTCTAGTGATTTAGTCCGTAATACCTACGTATTTTAAGCGATCTTTGAGGGATTTTTAGAATTTCCTCCGAATTTGGGCTCAGCCCCCGCTCTGGCCCCAAACTCCAACCCCCTCCCCTTCGGCCGATGACCTGTTACAGTGTCACTGATGTGCATGAAGAACAGTTCAGGTCCACTCCAGACATGGGCTAGCATTTCGGCTGAGGGGGTGGTAAATTTTCAAATCCTGAGCGGGGTAATGGCGGCTGATGATGGGTTGAGGAGATAGTAAGCCAAAGAGTCCAATTTTTACTAAATCAAGGTTTTCAGGCTTATTTTCCGCTAAAATAGCTTAAAGTACAGTAAGCTATTCTGAGCTCATTTACACCTAATCTAGGCATATTTTTATCATGATTTTCGATACAAAATTCTTCCTAAGGTGTGTAGTGGCGAGTTGAGGGGGATAGGTCAGAGCCTGATGAGGGTCAACCCCCCTTTGTCCATGTCTGGCCCACGCTAACATTTACTCTTTTTGGAGCTGAGGGTGACACCCAGTAGGATACTTGAATGGAATAATGTGCTAATAAGTCGGATGCGAGATAGATCGTCTAGACTAGAGACAGTTGACCTTTCGCAACGGTGTGCGAGTAGTTGTGTTAGTGTGCGGGTCGGCATTTTGAGTTGCGCCGTGTTACGGCACGAGTTATGATTGCGACAGAGAGGGCCGGACTGGTTTTATCTGCGTGCTGATGGGAATTCGCCGATAAAACGTCTCGGTGCGCCTCCTCTTTTGGCGGGCGTTAACGATGGCTATGTCGGTTTTGTTTCAGTGGACAAACCGTTCGTCTGTCAGCACTCCAACTGTCACAAGCGATTCGCCAACAAGTTTCTGCTGAAGAAGCACGAATTCATCCACACCGGCGAGCGACCGCACCAGTGTCCGTTCTGCGGCAAAAGGCACGTACAGATCTGTTTAAAGTGTGCACGCACGTTTTTCTCCGCTAAACGACAGTCAAGGACGAGCGCCGAATTTTTGAAACAAACCGCCACGCCATCTGTTGCAGATTTAACCGAAAGGACAATTTACTGAGGCACAAGAAGACCCACATCGCCAACGCAATGCAGAATCCCAAGCGCAGACACACGCTGGTCTTCGGAGTGGCTTCGGATCAGTCGCCGGTGACCGCCGAACTAGCACAGCAGTCGATGTTGGCACAGGAAAGCAGCAGCTTGCTGGAAACTCTCGAAGCTCTCGTACCCGTCGCCTCTCCTTCCGAGGAGTCTAAAGAGATGCAAATTAAACAGGATCAACTGGAACAAGTGCCTTTGACTTGTGCCCAATAGTTGCTATGCGGTCAACACAACTGCAACATACGTACATATTAGGTATTGGTTGTTAGTTGGTACCGATACGATAGGCGGTACTATTGAAAGTTAAGTGATACCATCTGGTACCATTGATGGTCCGCCTTTATGACTTGATCTTGTAATACGCAGCACATTAAATCGCATCGATGCCGGTAATTTGATAACCGACCGATACAGCGTGGAGTATGTATATTGCTTTTGCTTAGACTGAGTAATGCTTCATTACATACGTACGTACAAGCTTGCTTTCGATTACAATTGAGGTAGAAAACGCACTACTGATTTTTAACTGGACTGTACGCCAATTTGAAATTCTGAGGGGTAGCGGAGTTGAGGGATAGGTAAGCCAAAAGATACCATCTAAGCTGTCAAATTGTTTGTTATTGTTACGGACAGAGTTTTCTAGGGATTCTCTGTCTCTGAGAGCCTGGCTTATACGTACGTACAGTACATAGTCGAATTTTCGGGGTTGTTTGTGGCCATTTTTTTCAGCTCGGACTGGCTTAGTCTGTAAACAGTCATCTAATCGTGTGCTTTCAAAGCTTACTCCAGGTGCAAGTTTCTTGCTTACATTTCATTTTTTTCACTTGTCAATAGCGTGTGTACAAAGTCCGCCAAAGTGTCAAAGTGAATTTTCTTGAGAACGAGAAGATTTAAGCAGATTTATTTAATAGGTGTGTAGTCAGTCAGTCAGCTAAATGTGACCTTTTTGAAAGTTAGTGTGATGTCTTCTTGTCTTCCACGTTCTTTTTCGATTCAGTTGATCTTCCCGCAAAAAACACGTGATTCCGGACAGGGATGTGATTATTTTTTGTTGGTCAGAAGCGCTATTATTGCTCGTGTTTTTACATTCCCGAACGCTCAATAGTACTACTGTCTTCCTAGGGGGAAAAGTGTGCTTTGGTTCGACGTTTGTTTTGTACAATTTTCATTATGGGTCGGCGCCTTGTTTGTTTTTCTTGCCATTTTCACTTGGAATTCGAGGTGTGTGTGTAGTCACTTTTTATTGCGTGCCTTCATGATGCGCTATGGTACGGTCGAATTTTTTTCTTCTGCTCACTTGTTTGTGCCGTTTTATAGTGTTATTTTGTGTGTCGGCCGGCCTCACAGACGCGTCTGGAACTTCAACTTTGAGTCAGGCCGACGGGAAGCGGCAACCGCCATATACGTAGGTAGTCGGCTGGCTGAGCTAACAGTGCAGCAGACGGCCGTTTCAGGCCTCTTCTGTGTGTGTGCGCTCTGATTCAGTGGGCCTCTCTGCTGCTCATTTACTATTCAATCGTGTAGCAGCCACCAGAGTTCGCCGAGAGCTCACTGACTACCTACTGACTGACTGCTGCCGCTGCCGCTGCCTACAGTTTATTGAATGCCTGCAGAGGGAAGGTGTATTCAGCTGGCAATAAAAATTTTTAGCCACGCTTCCTCTGCTTCACTGTGTACTCACTACACACACACATGCCATTCACTCCCACCCGGAAGCACCTACTCTGCGTATGTATGTATGTACGTACGTAGGTAGACGAAACAAATTTGGAAATCAGCAAAAGATTGAGAGTCAATAAAAACTTTTAGTTACGGGCATGACTGCAACTTTTACAGTTGCTGGAAAAAGTTGGATCTAGAGTGCGAACTGGTATTGGGGTGTTTTACAGGTAGTGGGGTTTTTGTCCCCCAATACCCAGTACTAATTGGGACCGTTAAAATCAAGAAAATCTATGCTGACCTGAAAAAATCGAAAAGGTTGATCGATGATTAGGTTTAGGAGGCGGTTTTTGCGTTAATCAACTAAAAGTTTCAGTAGACTATCTTATAGTGTACGCATTTGTAAGTAGTACACCATTAATTAATTTCTCTGTTCTTATCTAAAATAAAAATTAAGCCATTATTTCTAATGATATCCAGTACTTTGTACAGTATCGTAACTAGGGCTGTGGTGCTGGTACATACACACACTTTCCTGCCGAGTTAGGAAAAAATTGACCAAAATAAGAAAAGGAAATGAATTATGAATTATTAAGTACTAAAACTTATTTTCTGCTAATTTTACACTCAGAATGGCTTCTAATGCTTTCTCAAAGGCTAATTTTTTAAAAATTTTCTCGCCATGGTTGATCTGTGCAACTAGGTCTCTTTAAAATTATAATCGCCGTGCAAAAAATCTATCTACACCACTGGAATGTGCCTGTTCTCTGAAATGCAATTTTTGGCCCAGCGACGCAAGTATTGGGTATTCGGGGTCTCAGTACTACGTAGTACGTAGTGGCTCCAGTACGATGAAACTGGCTCAGAAATCACTAATTTTTGGTTTAAAATTATCTTGAAAAGCCTTTGAAACCGAATTTGGCGTTTCCGCTGCTGATATTTAAGAGGAATTGTTGGTTTTGGAAGCTCTTTTTACCGTTTTTTTGCTTGTTTTTAGCTCTAAAACGTTATTTGACAGCTTAACATATCGATTTTAAGCGTCCTAACTGAGAAGAACGTGCTAAAAAAACTCATTTCCAGGCGTTTTGGAGCTTTTTGAAATTTTGGACCCCCTCTGAGCGAAACCCCCTCGACCCCCCACCTGACGGAAACCCCCGCCCCGCGCCAGCCCGGACCTGTTACATGTATGCTCTAGATGGATCGATTGAAATGAACGTTTACGTTAAAGCTTGCACCGGTAGAGAGATGTGGTTTTCCAAGGCTATAATAACTGTACTTTCATAAGGTCGAAACTTGTCAAAGGAGAGAAGAAACGCTCACTTGCCAATATTGCAATTGCAACCGGTAAAATATTTTCAACCCACGACCAATGAGCATCTAAGTGAGTATAATATAGAAATTGAGACCGTTGACATCAATTTCACCATTAGTCCAAGCTGCCAAAGCTTAGCAACGGCTAGCCGAAACTACAGCATACTGAATAGTGCGCTTTTATTGCTCTCGTATATATCAGCTGAGCTGGTAGCATGCTTAATCCTTTGTCCGGTCCTCGTTGGAAAATCTACAGTGATGGTGGCGCCACCGATACCGAATACTTCCGACTGCTCTATCAAGACGCCGGCGTACTGTACGAGGAGAATAGCGACCCGGACAAATTAAAGGTCTGCCGTCCTTTTGAGATCGTTTACTTGTCATTCCCTTTTAAGGATTTATTCGAAAACGGCAGTGTTTCCGGTTGGCCGTGTCTCCGTCCGCCTATGATTGAACGAATCGAGGGACTGCACATAAGTGAAAGCGATGCGATATGCAAATTTTTGGCCAAGCAATTCGGAATGGTCCCACCAACTCCTTTGGATGAGGCCAAGTAAGACACTCAGAAGAACTTTATGGGCTTTAAGGCCCGCTTCTCATAACTGGCTAGCTTTCTCAAATACGGAGTTGAATTTGTTGGTCGGACATCGGCGTGCAGCATAGTGGTTTTTAGCTTTATAGATACTACTTATTTCTGTTTAAAAAATCCCAGAGAAACCATGTTTTTGCGGAAAATGCTACAAAAACCGTCAATCAGTGTGTTTGGCTCAGGGCCGACCAAGTGTTCTACGAGGCACGCGCAATGGACGCTGCCATTCGTCAATGCGCCGGTGGGGACGACGAAGCTGGAGCAGGAGGGGTGGCGGCCAAGTTTCTTCCTCACTTTGAAGCCGTTCTCAAGTCCAACCGAGGCGGTTCCGGACTCTACGTGGCCTCCATGAAACCGTCACATGGCGATTTTGCCCTGTTACATGCGCTCAGAATGTTGCAGCACAGGTGAGAAGAGCCGTTTTTGCTGTTATTTTCTATTGGGTTCATTGTTTTGCCAGGTTTTTGTATGAGTATCTTAGCAGAATAGTTCCTTTCCATAACCCCCGACCATACATCTGCATGGGGATGGGGTGCCCAGGGCCAAAAATATACATCTACCAAACGTTGCTAGAGGCTGCTAGAAAGCCGCCCAGATGCGTTTTTAAGCCACAAAAAATCAATTTTAGCAACTACGCACGCTTCCTCCGGGCAACTACGCACTGAACCCAAAATATTTGCAAATTTTCCTGGAAAATTTCGCTTTTTGACAATGTCTGAAAACTGGTTTTTGGCCAATTTTTTGTCGAAAATTCGATTTTGACCGAAAATTATTGAATTCTAGAATAAAATTTTGAATTTTTGGCCAAAATTTCCGCCAAAAATAAAAATTTCCCGCTTAAAAATTTACATCTACAGTCAGGCAACTACGCACGGAGACCTGGCTGTCCCCCTGAGCTGCCCATGCACATGTACCTATGTCCCCGACCACCCTGACTTTAAGCAATTTTTCAAGCCTGCTTAGCCTTATTGACTTGGGTTCAAAGCGTTATGGCAGTTTGCCAGATGGAGAAAGGAAGGACTGGTAGTGAAGGAGAGCCCTTGCTTGACCTATTTTTGGTCTTAATGCAATCGCACACTCAACATTAGTTGTGTCTGAAGATAATTTCAGATTTCCGGACGTCTGGGCAAGTAGCTCGGCCGACTTGGAGTTGCTACGTAACTTCAAGGGCCGAATGGAGTCGCGTCCTAAACTAGCTGCCTACTTTAAGTCCGACGCCTACAAACCACCGTTTGAGGGGTATCCGAAACCGGAGCCGGAACCAGCGCCCGCTGAAGAGGGTTGATCAGATCTCTACTATCTCTGTTTGCTTCATTGCCTTAGTCCTTAATTATTCAGGCCACTGTCTTTTGTCTAAAACATACACTCAATAAAATTGTTGTTGTGGTTTCTAAGCGAAGAATATTGTAGTGACGTTTGAGTGGTTGGGGTTGTTGGCAAGAATTCAATGACTTTCACTCCCTCGATTGGTAGTCTGATTGTCCTGTTGTTAGTATGCATGGCCGCAGGTACTGTACGGCATTTTCTTTGATACGGATATTGCCAAAACTTTTGAAAAATTGTTTTATAAGCTGTTCGAAATCACCTGTTTCGGCGAACGTGTTTGCCTGTTTAAACTCTGACAGGCTGCTCAATACATACATAATCATGTAGAAAAGAACACAAACACGAAGAGGCGAACACATTTTTTGTTATAAAAACCGCATAATCTATGCTCGCGTTCTTCCGGGTAAAGAGTGTACTTTAAAAGTTGAGAATGCATAAGAGTTTAAAAATAGGACTACGAAGTCTTTATTTGCTTTTTGTAAGGCGGTCACTGTGATCGACAGGAACAACGAGTTTTTGGAAGGTAAAGCTCCAAAAAATTTCGGAGAACTCTACACAAAAAAGTTGGTTCTCTGAGTAGTCAGATAAGAACATATGAGAAATTAGATTTTAGAATATGGCAGTACTGAAACTACTGCTGTGCAAACCACAACTTCAACTGAGGAACCGTTAACTTCAACTGAAGAACAAACAACTTCAACCGAAGATACCACAACTTTAACTGAAGAACAAACAACGTCAACCGAAGATACCACAACTTCAACTGAAGAACAAACAACTTCAACCGAAGATACCACAACTTTAACTGAAGAACAAACAACGTCAACCGAAGATACCACAACTTCAACTGAAGAACAAACAACTTCAACCGAAGATACCACAACTTCAACTGAAGAACAAACAACTTCAACCATAGACACCACAACTTCAACTGAAGAAGAAACAACCTCAACTGAAGAACAAACAACTTCAACCGAAGATACCACTACTTCAACTGAAGAACAAACAACCTCAAGTGAAGATACCACAACTTCAACTTCAACTGAAGAACAGACAACCTCAACTGAAGATACCACTACTTCAACTGAAGAACAAACAACTTCAATTGAAGATACCACAACTTCAACTGAAGAACAAACAACAACAAGTTAAGTATGAATGATTACCACAGATGACAACAGCACTTTTTCAGTTCTGCCATGCGTTTCTCAGCCCTGTCAGAATGGTGGTAGTTGCAGTGATGAGGGATCCAATACAGCTTACAGTTGCACTTGTGCAGTTGGTTACACTGGCTCCCATTGTCAAAATGGTATCACTTGACTTGGTGGTAACACAAAGGTTACACTAACACTTCTTTCAGACATTGATGAATGTTCTGGAGCTTTCATTTGCCAAAATGGAGCCACATGCACTAATACAATTGGATCATTTTCTTGCAATTGTGCTGCCGGCTACACTGACCAAGTTTGCGCAACAGGTAACAGTTTCAATTCTGCGATGCTCCACAACAGGTTTTGTGCAGAAATACTTGAGTGTGACTCGGAGCCTTGCCAGAATGGAGCCACTTGCAATGAGGCTGTGGGCTTTTACAGCTGTCTTTGTGCCAGTGGTTTCACAGGATCACTTTGCCAGACTGGTATTGAGTATAGAAGTGTTGCTTGTTTGCAAATGTTGTTGTTTAGACATAGATGAATGCACGACATTGGGTTTATGTAGTGCTGAAGCTACCTGTGTGAACACAGTTGGATCTTTCTATTGCGGTTGTACCGTTGGGTACACTGGCAATTATTGCACCATTGGTAGGTATTCTTTTTACTGCAATTTAGTAAAACATTGTATTTATCTGCTTCAGAGATCAATGAATGCGATAGTGTTCCATGCCAGAATGGAGGCACTTGTAACGATCACGTTGGTTCTTATGTCTGTTCTTGTGCACCCGGTTATACAGGAACCCTTTGCGACACCGGTATGCAAGCACTTGATCTTAACTTGATGCCCGCTATAGAAAATTTCTTCTCCAAGACATCGATGAATGTTCGTCTGATCCTTGTCAAAATGGTGGTATCTGCGCAGACGCAGTAGATCGATTTTCTTGTACATGTGTGACCGGCTGGACAGGCCTGTTGTGTCAGTCAGGTGAATAGTGTGCTATTGCTGCAAGATTCTGTGTACGGTCTGTCTTTTAGATGTGGATGAGTGTTCCTCCAGTCCGTGTGTACATGACGTTTCTTGCACAAATCTGGATGGCTCCTTTATGTGCAACTGTGTAGCTGGATATACTGGGCTGTTGTGTGAGACAGGTAGGCAGATTTACTTTTTCTTTTCTTTTGCTTCTGAGTGTGAGAAAGTGGTTAGGCTTCAGGAATTTATTCTTTTCAGAAATTAATGAATGCGCTTCATCTCCTTGTCAAAATGGAGCTTGTGTTGAAGCACTGAACGGTTACACTTGCACTTGCAATGTTGGCTACACCGGAACGCTATGTCAGACAGGTAGGGCCTATTAAAAATACAGGGTCCACTTAAAATTCAGCCCCGCAGATTTTTTATTGTACCAACTGCAAATCTCAACCGATTTGGATGAATCTTTTTTGCATGAAAGATAAATAAATTCTTGAAAGATTGATGATACTTGTATCAGTATGTACATACTTAGTTCCTGAGATACTTGCCCTCAAAATCGGAACAGAAATTTTGGCAATAAACAAGAGCGTTTTTTATTATTGCGTTGCACTTCATAATGAAACAGATTCCTACTGCGCTATAAACGTAACGAAGCTTTACTGGTGACATACGTGCATGGTTTACTTCACCATTAAAGTCTCATTAACCCCCGAGCAGGAATCTGTTTTATTATGAAATACAACGGAATCACTCTTGCCTAAACCTGTGTTAACTTTTAGGCCAAGTATCTCAAGAACTAAGCCGAGTAACCTGACAAAGATTGCAGCAACATTTTAAGAATCTTTAAAGTAAAGAAACATTCATTTAAATCGGTTGAGATTTGCGGTTACTGCAGTAAAAAAAACTGCGGGGTTGTTTTTCTGACGGACCCTGTTAGTTAGCAATACTAGTGAAAAACTTTGCTTGTGCGTAGACATAAACGAGTGCGATGCAACCCCATGTCAAAATGGTGCGACCTGCTCCAACTCAGTTGGTTCCTATTCGTGTCAGTGTGTCTCTGGGTTTACTGACTTACACTGTCAAACAAGTAGAGAGCTGTTTGATATTTAACTTATTTTGCTGCCTGAAACTTGTTCAGATATCAATGAATGTGATGGGGTTACCTGCCAAAACGGAGGCAGCTGTATCGATGGCATTGCTGCTTACAACTGCATTTGTAGCTCTGGCTTTACGGGATCACATTGTGAAAATGGCAAGTAGCCGAGAAATTATTTAGTGTATTGAGAGATTTTGCTTGCTAGACATTGATGAGTGCACTCTGAATGCGCCTTGTCAAAATGGCGGCACCTGTGCTAACACTAATGGCGATTACATCTGTACTTGTCGTCCGGGTTTCACTGGAAAGGACTGTCAACTGGGTGGGTCTGATCAATGTGCTCAGTTTTTATATATCTGCATGTTTGTAGATCCTTGTGGCACAGTCACTTGCCAAAATGGAGGCACCTGCCAGAGAGTGTTTGTAGACACACAAAATCATAATTTTATTTGTCAGTGCAAACCGCACTATGAAGGTCGATTCTGCGAGGATTTGGGTATAGTTCACGCACACTGCTTATGCTTATACAAAATGTAACAAGTGGAAATACGCTCCACACCCGTGGGTCAACACAAGACCTATTTCTGGATAGGATCTTTGGTTTTTGGGCCAATTTTGTAATTTTACAACTTACTGACAAGTTGTTACTCTATGTCAACAATTTTAGCCAAAATTGGCATTTGGAATGAGTTTTGGGCGAAAATTTAGATTTTTAGCAATTTTTTATGCGTACGCAATATAATTTCAGCTATTTCACGAAGCAATGGTCAATGTTACTACGCATCAGTTTATGACAGTGGCTACTGTACCGATCTAGGAGGATCAAATGCACCAGAAGCTTGCTTTCAATACGTAGTAGCCAATGTTCCATCTCTGTCAACTGGGAATGCTATTGGTACATAGGTCAATCTACATCACTTAATGCCAGATTTGGCTCTAAAAATTGGACTTTTTCAAAAGATTTTGATGGCTACAGAATTTTCTTGATCATTGTGTACTTCTTCAAAAAGCTTGGCAAAATCGATTTTGCTCTGAATTTTTGGCTCTTTTTTAAAAGTTCTTAGGTCTTTACGGCTCGACCAAGTGCTGCTGGGGCCCTGGAACCTTCACAGGGAACATGGATGACGATGGAGATGTGGAGAGTTATTGCTCTTACCAATGCCCTGGCCATACTGGCTACAAATGTGGAGGAACCAGTCATGTTGGAGTTTACGGTTATTGGAATTTGTGGCTTTTGAGCAAGGGTACACTTTTATCAAGATTTTTGGGGACTAACACTGTGTATTTCTGTTCTTACAGATACAACTCAATGTACTGGAGGTTCAGTATGTCCAAACGGAGCACTTTGTGTGGAAAAGATAGGCGCCAATGAGTGTATTTGTGCCCCAGGCTGGACTGGGGTCAACTGTGACCAAAGTATCAACTTACGCCTATAAAATTTGCATATAACTTCCAAATATTCAGACATAGACGAGTGTCAAAGCAGTCCCTGTCAGAACTCAGCTCACACCACTTGTGTCGACCTTGTCAATTCATACCAGTGCGACTGCGGTATTGGCTTCACTGGAACTCACTGTGAAATTGGTGAGCTGCTAAATCTCTAATCCTCACGTTTTGGTGCATTTTCTTCAGATGTGAACGAGTGTGATAGCAACCCGTGTCAGATGGGTGGCGCATGCACCAATGGAGAAAATCAGTATACTTGCGACTGCACTGGTACTGGCCGTATTGGAGATTCGTGTGAAATTGGTATCGTTTTCCTTTATGCATGGTTGAACTTGTGAAATTGTTCAGATTTTGATGAATGTCTCAGCAGTGCTTGTTTGAATGGAGCCACTTGTGTCAACGCTCATCTGTCCTATACGTGCAACTGCCTTAACGGTTACACTGGCACTCACTGCGAGTCGAGTATGTCCTTTTATATAAGTTCACTGGCTGTTAGTCTATAAATCGGTGGAGACTGAATGTCATGAATTGGTTTCACATTCTGTATTTTTAGTGTTGACTGAATGTGACAGTAATCCTTGTCAAAACGGCGGCACCTGTGTGGAAAACGTGCCACCATCTGCTGGATACACTTGTGTTTGTTCGACCGGGTATACGGGATCCCTCTGTCAAACAAGTCAATTGCAATTTTCTTTGCCAGTACTGCTTTTTTCTTAAACTTTCTTTTCTCTAGTGATCGACTACTGTTCAAGTAGTCCCTGCAACAGCGGTAGTTGCACGAAACAGTTGAATGCGTATACCTGTGACTGCAGTGGAACTGCTTTTTCTGGGAGTTATTGCCAATGTAAGAGACAGTGTATGTGAAATTAGGACGAAAGAATTGTCTTTTTAGTGCCTGACCTGTGTGCAGCAAATGCATGCACCAATGGTGGAACTTGTACAACTTTAGCAGATCAAACTCAATTTTACTGTAGTTGCTCAGCTGGATTCCAAGGTCAAACTTGTGAAACAGTGCTTGGTGAGTTTAATGCGACAAATAAACTTCCAGATTTTCAAATGGATTGACTGGCCGCGTCGTTGGCTCAGTGGGTAGTTCGCTGCCTCTGAGTCACGGCGGCCCCTGCATCCCTAGCGGTTGTAGCGGTTAAAGATCAATGACGTCAAGTGCTGGCTGAGACGACACAACAAGGCCTATACCGGTTTAGTGCTCTGGCCGGGCGGCGGTGGACGCTGCCAGAACTATGACGTCAATGCGCCAGGCGCTCTCTTAGTACCTGGCGCCCAACAGCATGGCTTGAGTGGCTTGGCAGTGAAAGAAGGGAAACGTCCGAGATGACGAAACCACGGGGGTAGCGGAATGGACCTCGAGTCTGATCGCAGGCCGTAAGGCCCCCCGCAAATCGGATCGGATGGATTGACTGGACACGTTTTAAAAGTCGAACAGCAAAACGATTTTGGAAGAAAGTACTGCCGAGCAGAAAAATTCGAAACGTTAACGTTTTGAAAATCTGTGCAAAGCAAAACAGATTTATTTTCTTAATTTTTTTATCAATTTTTCAAATGTGCCTTGGCTAAAGTGCCTTGTTTTGGGCTGATTTTTAGGTCCACCACACTTCCCCAAGGTTTCAGGCTGGCAACCTCTTGTCAATGCTGGTTGTTGGGAGGTTCGACGCGACTGGCAGAGCTGTGGGAGGTACAAGAAGACCAACGATCCAGACTACTGCTGGGATAATGTGGTCAAAACAAAAACAACTGCCGAATTAATGATCATGAGGCATTATTTACCGCACAGCAAGGCTCAGTACTGTTGTTTCGGTACTGTGGCTGTAGACTTGACGGCCAAAGCTGATCAATCTGACTGCACGAAAAGCTGCTCCAGTGACTCCATGCAGAACTGTGCATATGACAATGGATTCAAGATGTGGGGGCTTGTTTACAATCTGACTTATGGTATTCGCTTTTACTCTTTTGAATTCAAATTGCTTTCTTGAAGATCTCAAACTGAGCTAAACTTTACCTGCATTCATATGCCTTCGTACAAAATTTAAGGAGTGTTTAGTCCCGGATTATTGTGACGGCATAACCTGCGAAAATGGAGGTCAGTGCATAGAACAATCAGCTTCTGGCGTCTGTCTCTGTCAAGCTGGATATACCGGATCAGAGTGCAATACCGGTTAGGTTAGTGATCTTTCAAACTCTAAGTGCGCAGCAATTTTAGAGATTGACGAATGTGACAGCAGTCCTTGTCTGCAGGGAAGTTGCCAGGATTTGGTGAATGGTTTTCAATGCAACTGTAACACTATAACAACCGGTTATTCTGGATTATTGTGTGAAAGTACAGCTTGATATGATAACTGTTTTTTGTTGTTGAGTCTGCTTACTTCAGCTTATAATGAATGTGTTTCTGACCCATGCCAAAATGGGGCCACGTGTCAGGATCTGGAGAATAAGTACAAGTGCCTATGTACAGTGGGTTACACAGGAACTAACTGTGAAAGTAGGGAAACGATTGCTATCTGGTAAACGCGCACTCTATAAAGGTTCCCATTTCAGACGATGACAACTGCATCAGTCACAATTGTCAGTATGGCTCTACCTGTGTAGATGGGGTTGGCACCTTTACTTGTACCTGTGTCAAAGGTTATTATGGAGATACATGTGAGAACGGTAATTCTGTTTTAATCGAATTAATGGGATTGAAATTTTTTGTAAACAAGAGACGGGTTTCATAGAAAACAAAATGATGCTGTTTTAGAGTACAACGAATGTCTGGAAGCCGCGCCCTACTACCCTTCATTGAGCTTACCGGTGGACTGTGTCAACGGCGGTACCTGTCAGAACCTGATCGGGGAGTTCAAATGTCTCTGCCCCTCCGGCTGGGACGGTACCTATTGCGAAGCAGAAATAAACGAATGCGACTCGGATCCCTGCAATTTTAACAACAATTGCACTGACTTTTTCGACTATTACACTTGCACTTGTCGACCGGGCTATCTGGGCACCTACTGCGAGACAGGTGGCTCAGAATAAACGACAAAATTTAGTTGAAACTTATTTGGTTGAATTTATAGATATTAATGAATGTCAGAGCAGTCCATGCCAAAGAGGAACCTGCAATGATTTGGAAAATCATTGGACTTGCAGTTGTGAACAAGGCTGGGATGGGATCGATTGTTCGATTGGTAGGTTGCTTTTCAACCTTCATAGAGTCGGGGAAATAAGGACATTCATGGTATCGGTAATCATAATATGATACATATATGGTACCGGTTCAACCTCAAAATTGTACCATATATGGTATCACCTAAACCCAAAATGGTACCACTTGAAGGTGAACCGGTATCGCTACCATATATGTATGCCGATACCATACATGTCGTTATTTGTGGGGCTGATATAGGCCTAGCTTGGATTAAAGGGTTCCGTTATAAAATCAGTTAAAGACCTTCGGCAAAACCAGCTATTTCAGTAAGATCATTTATTTCTAATCTATAGAAAAGTATCTCAAGGAATTCATTTGCAGTCTCCGATTGTTCCGTATCTCGTTCTGCTGGAGAAAAACACAAACCCTATGCTTAATTTCAGATATTGACGAATGTGCCAGTTCTCCATGTGTCAACAGTGCCACTTGCCAGAACCTGGATGGCAGATACACTTGTGATTGTACACCTGGATGGACTGCTCTCAACTGCCACATAGGTCGGTTGCCATTCGCTACATATAAAATATACAGAACGTCACCGTAGAAGCAAATAATTCTTCCGTTCAACTCACCTGAATGAAAAAGTTCTTGTGAACGTTTGTTTCTTTTATGTAAACTGTAGTGCCTGACAATTTTACAGTTGTTTGTCTACACTGGTTGTGCAAAATTTTCCGTTTGGGTGAGTTCAACGAAAAAAATTGTGTGGTATATGATTATGATTGGGTAGAGTTGAGCGTATGTAAGAGAATGAGAGACACATTATGGATGCTGACCAAGCTACTCACTACCAAATCACAAACCATATACAATATCTATAAGGGCTAGATGGGAAGCGTGGGATAGAAGTAAGGCCTTGGCGCGCTGCCTAGCTGTGAGAGGATGGATGCGCGCTTACCTGCGCGGCTGGGTGCCCGATGGACTGGCAGAAGGACTGGCAGTGGCCCGCGGCCACTGGGGCCGGTGCTGACTGGCAGATGGGAGTCAACCTTCTAGGGACGCAGGAGGAGATATGCTGACCAACACTGACCAATGACTCACTGAAGGAGTCTCAGTGGGTTGCCTTTTATAGTCAAGCCGATGATCTAATTATAGACGTGGGCAGCTAGCGACGACTCTGATTGGAGCATTGGGTGTGGCCTAGGATTCGGTTGGCTAGTGGGCGGGGCTTAGCTTTCGCACTTGTTTTCGCTCAGCCAATCCAATCCATCAGTCCATCCGATTGGATGCCAGGCTGTAGCCGTGCTTGTGATTGGCTGCTATTCTGGGAACCCTCAACGCCTGTTAATGACAGCTGAATAAATCTAATCAATTAGCTGCTAGCCGAAAGCAATGCTAAGGCATGAGAGCATATTGAGTTTAACATTTGTAAAATATAGACATGTTTCTCCATAACATCTCCATTCTTACAAAAGCAAGCTGTCCTCAGCTTGCCATATAAAATATAGACATGTAGTTTAGGTTTGAAGCAGTACATAAAATACAATAAGTGAAGAGGAGTTGTTTGAGTTTGAGTTTCAGGGCCGAGTTTTGTTGTGCTGCAGAGAGCTGTGTTACATAAATTAGAAGAGTGTGTCATTTGCATTACAGCCCAAGTATAAAACGTTCATACAATACAGAAGTGAGTTGTCATCCAAGAAGTATGGCTAAGTGCCGGGGAATGTTTGGTCTTAAATATAAATAAAAAATAATTGAAATACAATATACAATTTTAGAGTAACGATATGGTGGGAGGGTACCATATGCAATTGGATTGATCCATACTTACAAAATGACAGATACCAAGTTCAAATTTTCAGTTTTGTTTTGGAACGAAATAGGCTTTTCAGTAAAATATTGCCAAAATAGTCCAAAGAGTTGTAATACACACGTGATTTCTCAAGAAGCTTGGTTGGAAAATTCAGCTTTCTGGAGTGAAAGATCAGTTAATATGGAACTGTCTAGATGGTATAAGCTTTGTCTAGACCATGCATCTTGAAGATATCTTGCAAAACAGAACTTCTCATTATTTTAAAACTTTATTAAGCTTAAGCAAGAGTAATACAATGACTTTAGCATGGAGCAGAGTGTAAAAAAATGGTTTAGAGGTAAAATGATTGTAGATTTATGTAGGATACCAAGTTTGCGATACCATAAGGTATGTAAAATACGTAAATAACCGATGTGTTAACCTTAGTGATGCAATGCAAGGACTGATCTGTGAGCGAGTGAGTGACGGCGAAAAGCTGTTTGAAATGGAAAATTTGTGCAAGTTTTAATCTGAAACTACTATTGTAGCAGCGGTTCATAATTCTGTTCTGAAATTTGAGGCAAAAAAGTTAACCTATAGAATAAATTCATTCCCTTTTCAAGAGTGCAAAATATCTGATGACGATTATTAATTAGTTTTCCATCATTTATTATTATATTTTAATCTCTGTAAGATGACTTTCAAAAATAATTGCAATTTTACAGGATACATTGGTTCATCAGCTAAACTACAAAAAAATTTTTTTGTGGATTGAGATTTCTTCTGAGAAAAAATTAATCAAACGATAAGAAAGCAAAGTATGTAGCATGTGCTCTGAAGGGTATGATCAGAATTTTCGATATATCTTTAGGTGTCCGCCAGAAATTTCTAAATAAAGCAATTTAAAACTTACTGAAGATCATGCACAGTTGATGAAAACCATACTCTGAATCCAAAGTTGACAGAAAGAGGGGCTGCAATTTTCTTTGACTTTTATTTAGTATAACTTTTTACTTATCTATTTGGGTTTCTTTTAAATCTACATAAAAATAACATTAGAATCCGAAGAATACTTGGCATAAGAAATAGCAGAAGGCTTTTGGATTTTCAGAATCTCGTTCCTCTTCAAAACGTTTTGGGTGAAAATAGTGACATCTATATGACATTCGGTTTTTGTCTATGGGGTCCATTAGTTTCGTTTTCAAAAGGCAAGTTCAATTTAACTTAGATTATTTTACTTTGGCTCAAATGGTGAAGAGTGCATGATGTGGGGTCGGACAGGAAATCATGTGAGGCCTTTGAAATATATTTTTGAAAACCAAGGGTAAAGGGGTGTAATTTAGATAATAGTTCAGCTTCTATCAAAACCTTTATTTTAGAAGAGTTATTCTACTTTTCGGTAGTACTATTTCAATAAATTATTACTGAACTTTGGGTAAGAAAGAGCTTAGCTTTTGAAAAAGCTCAGAATTTTAATAATAGAAGTGAATTATAATGTAAATTAGACAAACAAGCTAAACGTGCTCACCTTCCATATTTTCTGGATCTTCAGGGTGAACTAAGCAAAAGTAACGAAAGCAGTGATGTAGTGAGCAAAATGCAAAGCATGAAAAATCTGCAACCAACAAGGAGTGCTGATCTAAACAGTATGAAATTAGAAGCAAATGAAGTGATTATTTTGTCAAGAAGTATAGCTCGAGGCTGAGATGGCATTCATGAATGTGAACGGAGCTTTAAATATCTAAATGACCGAGAGTTGGTAATTCGAGAATAAATAAAGTATTTCCTAAAAAGCTTCACTAGACCGTTAAAATATCATGGTATATGCGTTCAAATAGTTTCTCAAAGAGGACTAGAAATATGATGGGAATAATCTGTAATTTTCCATAACAAGCTATATTCTCTCTAGAACAAAGCCTTTTGGTTCAGTAGGTGTGAATGCAGTACTGGTGGTGGGTACTGAAAGAAAGAAAGAAAGACAACAGCATTTTCCATTTTTTTTAATCTCGCGTTTGCTTGCAGGTGCTTAGTTGCTAAAAACCTTTACAAAACTTTGTGTTTCACTTCAGTTTCAATTTTGTGGGCATGCCATACTCAGATTCCTGTAAAAATAAGTCAGTGCTGCTTTAATTTCAACGGCCATGCAGGCCATCTGCAAGTTCCTATAAAATTTGTTGAATGCCGCATCAGTTTAAAGTTCAATCTTGTTTGCATACTATACAACAACATATCGGCCGTTTCAAATTCTCAATTAATGACTGAGCTCTGATTCTCTGGGGCATCACCAAAGTCGGTAAGCAAAAAATAGATTGCATGCCTTCCTTCATGGTGTGGTACATGATAAGAAAATATGGGTTAACCAAGTTGCTTGCAAATGTAGACAGCCGAAAGTTTAGTTGATCAGGCTAAACTTTCAGAAAATTTAGTTGATCAGACTAAACTTTCTGTAGGTTCTTGGTTAAGTTGGTGGGACCTGGTTTTTGGAAAAATTGAAGGCATGGTAAACTGCGATAAAAATCGTATGCATACACTCGTGCACCAAAACGGATGCTGAATTCAGCTGTCTTACGACTATTAACTATTAGAGCATTGATGCCTGTCAAGGTCTTTGGTGCAGGATTCAGAAAAAATAAATCAACTGGGAGGTAGTAAAAATATTTGCAAATTTGTAAGCACTATAAAATCAGAAATTCTGCAACTGGGTCTCTCCCAGCACATGGACGTCAATTACGGCAAGAACTTTGATTTCTGTGGCATCGCCATTTCGCGGCGGCATCATCGCTGGCATACAGTAGCTTCCAGCTGCATCGCTTCCTGCGGCATCGCCTTATTTTTCGCGGCGGCATCTCTATTGGGGGGCATCGCTGGCATTTAGCTTTCAGCGGCATCGCTTCTTGCGGCATCGCAATTCTTCGCGGCGGCATCTCTATTGGGGGGCATCGCTGGCATTTAGCTTTCAGCGGCATCGCTTCTTGCGGCATCGCAATTCTTCGCGGCGGCATCTCTATTGGGGGGCATCGCTGGCATTTAGCTTTCAGCGGCATCGCTTCTTGCGGCATCGCAATTCTTCGCGGCGGCATCTCTATTGGGGGGCATCGCTGGCATACAGCTTTCAGCGGCATCGCTTCGTGCGGCATCGCCTTTTTCGCGGCGGCATCTCTATTTTGTGGCATTTTTTTTTACTGCATCACATTTTTGCGGCATCTTGACTCTTTGCCAGGGAGATTAGGGGAATTATTCAAATAAAATATGGACGCTTTACACTGGGAGGTTGAGATGGCATAGCTGCCTGAGCGTGCTACTCTTCATTGACTTGTCGCATTAACTGAAGTATGCTCATGCCGGCCAATACTTGCCTGTCGGGATCACTGAAGGTTGTCCATCTATCAGTCACCAGTCGGGGATTACCCATATTACCCAACTGTTGGCCATGTGCTTGATAAAATGGAACTGATTGATGCACATGATTGCCTTGGTTATGTACGTATCTCCACAGCAAGGCTGTTTCAATTAAAAAATTGTAGAACACATTAGAGAGTTGCAGGCGGTTTCAGGTCTGCACTATCAACAACCTGTGAGAAATCGCACCAACTTAGGCTCATGGTCATCTTTTGTGTCACATGGTTCCTTTCTTAGGCCCATGGCTACACTGTTTGTGTTGCTCCACTTGGAGACACTACACTTCAGTGACAACTTTGATTGTTGTCTTAGCCTCCCGTAGGCGTTCTTGGCTTGATACGAGATAGGTCAGGGGTTCGTTTCACTACTGGAGTCCATTGCTGAATAAACATGTAACGCAAAAAATCATAATTGGGAGAATTCTGTGTCGATTATCTTAGGTAGCCCGTCAGTAATTTTGTCGAAATCAATAATGCAGAGAATTTGTAAAGACTTACTGCGTTTTCACTTTCATTAGTGCAATCTAAGTCGGAGTTGGACCGCTATGGGTTAAAACACAAAGAAAATGTTGGCTGAAAACATGTTAATGGAAAGTAAATTGAGAATTTGTCAAAAATATTACCGCAAAATTTTCAATGCGAATGGTTGTGCAATGTTCGTATATATAAGGCATTGGAGTTGGCTGTGTACCTCAGTTTTGGGCATGTTTGCCGTTTTTGAAACTCATCTTCAAAATTGCAGTGTTGCCGCCGATATTAGGGTGCCGTTGGAGATAAATTGAATAGACATAGTTTTCGGTGCAGCAAAAAATTCAATTTCAGCAGACAACATTTGCAACTACTAAATTTTGAAGGATTGGTTCTGGTTCAGTATAATTATCCAACATTTGATTTACAGCTTCAACGCAGTCAGAAATTTGAAAAAAAAACATGAAAAATATCAGCAATGGGCGGGTTGACCTCTCAATTGGACAGCACAGTAATGGTTCATGAGGCAGCGGCATAGCATCAACAGTAGTGCCAATAACAAATCAAGCTCAGAAGAATGAAAATGAGATAGAGGGAATGGAGTCGCTCTGTCGACCACAAAAAAGCCCTAGGACAGAGTTTGAGCTGCTACCATGTGGTATATGATTATGATTGGGTAGAGTTGAGCGTATGTAAGAGAATGAGAGACACATTATGGATGCTGACCAAGCTACTCACTACCAAATCACAAACCATATACAATATCTATAAGGGCTAGATGGGAAGCGTGGGATAGAAGTAAGGCCTTGGCGCGCTGCCTAGCTGTGAGAGGATGGATGCGCGCTTACCTGCGCGGCTGGGTGCCCGATGGACTGGCAGAAGGACTGGCAGTGGCCCGCGGCCACTGGGGCCGGTGCTGACTGGCAGATGGGAGTCAACCTTCTAGGGACGCAGGAGGAGATATGCTGACCAACACTGACCAATGACTCACTGAAGGAGTCTCAGTGGGTTGCCTTTTATAGTCAAGCCGATGATCTAATTATAGACGTGGGCAGCTAGCGACGACTCTGATTGGAGCATTGGGTGTGGCCTAGGATTCGGTTGGCTAGTGGGCGGGGCTTAGCTTTCGCACTTGTTTTCGCTCAGCCAATCCAATCCATCAGTCCATCCGATTGGATGCCAGGCTGTAGCCGTGCTTGTGATTGGCTGCTATTCTGGGAACCCTCAACGCCTGTTAATGACAGCTGAATAAATCTAATCAATTAGCTGCTAGCCGAAAGCAATGCTAAGGCATGAGAGCATATTGAGTTTAACATTTGTAAAATATAGACATGTTTCTCCATAACAATTGTATTCCAGAGTGGTCGAGCTGACCAAAACAAAGATATTTGTTTGAGTTTTTTATTGCAGACATTGACGAATGTCAAAGCAACCCGTGCCAGAACGGAGCCACCTGCAACAATCTGCTGCATGATCTCTACACATGCACCTGCGATACCGGCTGGACGGGCTACAACTGCCAAACGGAGATAATAGAATGCTTATCAGTGGTCTGTCAGCATGGTGGCACCTGCAACGATTTCATTGGCTGGTACAACTGTTCCTGTGCTGCCGGCTACACCGACTATCACTGCCAAACCGGTATCTTTCTTCTCTATAGATCTTCTTTTGCACATGCATATTTTGCAGACATTGATGAGTGTGCCTCCAACCCATGTCAGAATGGGGCTTCTTGTTTTCAGACGCCAAATAGTGGTGAGTTAGCGCCTGACTATTGGCGTTGTGAGTGCGTTCCTGGCTATACAGACATCGACTGCAGGACTGGTGAGTGGGTTTTATTTTAGAAGGTAAAGTGAAGTTGATCTTTTGAGAAATCAATGAGTGTGATAGCGCACCATGTGTCAATGGAACATGTATCGATCTGATCAACAGATACAATTGTTCGTGCGACCCTGGGTACACCAGTACTAACTGCGATGAAGGTAGGTCTAGGGTTGAACTTCAAATCCATTTGGATTGACATATTTTCTTGGTTACAACGCTTTACTGAAATCTAAAACGGCACTTGTCATACATGTAACAGGTCATCAGCCGAGGTGGAATAGGGGTTGGGGGTCTGGCGCCGGCTTGGGAGGCTGAGCCCAAATTCTGGGAGTAGGTTGGACACTAAAAATCAAAAATCTGAAAAAGTCACAAATTTTGGATAAAAGTCGCTAATTAGAGCTCAAATACAACTAGAAAGTGCTGTTTTACAGGCCATTTTAGCAATTTTAGTGGTTGAAATTCTAAAAAATCGGGAAAATTTGCTCAAAGAATTACTTGCTAGACAAATCGGAGGGGGGGTTAAAATCGTCTTGGAGGGCCGATGGGTGTCTGACCTAAGTCGGTTTGGGGGCAGACCACCCTGTTACATGTATGGCATTTGTTATTTTGTGTCACGACGACGTGCTTGTGATGCCTGTTTTAATCAGATGATCAGAATTATAGCGTCTGCTTTCTTCCGAAGTTACAGTCTAAAACTAGAAATTTTCAGAAATAAACGAGTGCGAATCTGACCCGTGTTGGTATGGAGGAACTTGTACTGACAGGGTGGCAGGCTATGAATGTTCCTGTGTTGAAGGCACCACTGGTTTCAACTGTTCTATCAGTAAGTTCTAGTGGAACTCTCTCAAAGAAAACGCTTACATGCACGTTTACATTTGCAAGATATCGACGAATGTGTATCGAGTCCCTGCAACAGATTAGATGAGCTGGCCAACTGTACAGACCTGATCAATGCTTACAAATGCACCTGCGGTCCCGAGTGGACCGACCCCTATTGCGATCTCAGTATGCTGCCTGATTCCCTTTACTTTTTATCTTTTCCATTCTTCTTGTCTAGGTGTGAATGTGTGGAAAATCGCCCGAAAGTTCAGCTCCGATTTTGATCTGGGGGTATGGTAGATAATGAATACAACTAACAAATAGGTCAGTGATTCTTGATTTCTTGTTTAGGCTCTGGAGGATGTGCTTAGTCAAGCAGGAACAATCGTGGATTCTGTGCCTTTCTTGGTGGCCAGCTATAACATTAGTGTACAGGAAAGTCTCAGCTGGAACTACACCGACCTTTTTGATTGGTGTGCCTATGCCAGCAAAAGTTGCGATATTCCGTAAGCAACCAACAGAGGATAATGCTAAGAATTATATTTCGTTCTATTCTATGCAATTCTAATTCTAATGCTATTTCTAAGTATAATTATAGTTCTAATTTTGATATTCTAATTCTAATTTTCTAATTATAATTATAGTTCTAATTTTGATTATTCTAATTCTAACTCTAACTCTATCTAACTGACTAACAGAACAAGAATTTGTATGAAGAAAACGTTCAAAATCGCAAAAAAATGTACTGCAAGTTATTCTAAAGAAAGAGAACGATTTGTGCTTGTTCTGGAAACCTTGTCTAAGAGTTTTTAAATCATCATGTTTGTTTGACAAACCTTGCTACTATACCTCCATAATGTTTGCCCCCACTCTCTTTAGCTATGACACAGAAAAGTGGTTCGACCCAACCATGGGCACGTGTTTTACATTCAACCACAAAAATGTGTTTACAAATTACAACTACAAAGTCTCGCGAGCAGGGGCTGGACAAGGTAGGTATGGAATTTACAATTTTTATTAGATCTTGATTGTTTAGGTCTGGAAATGTATCTGAATGCCGGTCAGGAAGACTATGCTCCTTGGGTGGATGTGGCAGGGTTGAGAGTTTTCATCCACAACCAAAGCGACTCGGTCACGGCCGAATCAGTGGGATACGCCATCAATCCTGGATTCGTTTCCAGCCTCGGGATTAGTTGGGTAATCCTATTTTTAGTTTTCTTGATTTAGTTAGAGTATATTTATTCAGACGGAGTACACTCGCCTCAAAACAGTCAATAAGGACTGTGTCAATGACAAAAGTGAACTAGAGTACTACTACTATACTGGTTCCTATTCTACAGAGGTATGTACTGTATGTTTCGCACGTGGGCTCACTTTTCCTTGAACTATTTTTTGTTCTTTTGCAAGTTACAATTTCAAATCAATAAAATCACTAAAAGTAAGCCTTTTTATAATTTTTTATTTGAAAAATTTGGTTACTATTTATAGTGTGATTTTGGGCTGGGTTTTGTGGACTGAAATTCAATATGTAAAATTAATTACAGTAGATGAAAGACATTTAGGGTTGTCTTCGCAGCTGTTACCAAAGCAGTCTTAACAAAGAGGTAGGTTGCATGGACCCAAGGTACCCCAGTGACTCTACCAAGCAGACATGTGGTCTAGAAAAGCGTATGAATCTAGTTGCCATGGAGCAAATAACAAAAGTGCAGATTGCAGGGAAGGACGTAAACAAATTCATCGAGGAGAAGGGTGACAAGAAGTACTGGGACTGTAAATCTGTTAGAAACTGTCCTTTGCCTTGCTATAACGGAGAATACAGTGTTGAATTGACGAGAACTAAATTTAGGAAAATGGTGGGTTCTTGTGTCTTATTTAGTGTGACGTACAAAATGTACTGTAGTTAAGCGCAACTTGTTTAGCCTCAGCAGTGTCATGTCAAACCGAGCCTCGAAGAACAGTTCGACTGTGTGCGAAACTTCACCATGAACAGAATGAAATTGGAAGTCTATTTTACTCAGAATGCTTATATGACACTTACTGAGAAGATGAGATTTCCAGTAATTTCTTTACTTTTTAATCTGGGTCTAGATGGGAAGTTGTGCTTGTAGCTGGAGAAGTTGGCCTCAAACGTTGGTGGTCAGTTGGGAATTCTTTGCGGAATGTCGGTCATATCAATTTCAGAGATTTTATTTGTTTTTCTGCAAATCCTATTCGTCTCCATCACTGGAGCTATGTGATTTTTTTATTTTTAATGATTTTAACAATACACATTGCATGACATTTCGTGTTAGGGATTTCGGACTTTGGTCGCCGTATTTTGCGTTCGAGCTTAGAAACTTTTGTTTTGATCCTAAATCGTAATTTAACATATCACACCATCTATTAACAACCTACTTTTGTACATGTCTGTCTATGACTGGATGATAATTTATAAGTAATATGTACTACTAAATAATAATGAATTTTTATATTTAACAGATACATACATACACTTGAAACACGAAACTGTAGACACTAAATCAGTATCAATCGGCTATTAGTTCTCTCTGATTCTGTATTCTTTCAAGCATCTAAAAATCCCATTATAACAATAAAAATATAGCCTTAACTACGTACCTGGTTTGTTATGGGGTTCACAAAGTTGCGGAAATTTGTCCTGACAGATCTCGAACATGGCTCCGGCCAGTCCCTCCATGAGTAAAAGGCAAAACATGAGAATGATGATGAATACGGCCAACACCAACATACATCCCATCACCAGAATTACGGTCTGCACCCAAGACTGGCTCAGAAACCGCACTGAATCCATGCCCTAACGCTCACGCACCACAAGAAAACAAAACAGAACTGCAATTTCTCTGCTTTCTTATGCAGTTGTAGGCACTGTAGCAATTCTGGAAATACCATGCAACAAACAGTGAAATCCTATGCATAATTCATGAAGCTAAGCGTGATCGATGGTTTGCTTATTTGTCTTCTTGTGAACAAGTTATTGCCAACTTCGTAAAACAGCGAAATTATTATTATGTTAGCTCGTGAGTCATCCTTTCTAACTCCCCTAAGAGACGCCACTGCAAATTGCCAAAACGGTCTATAACCAGTTTACATAACAATTTCTTTAAAACTCTATCAATACTGCAAACTAGTTGGGCAACAAAAACGTACGTATGTACATAGATAATAGCAATAATAATAATAATAATCAGAAGTGGCTGTGCGCAGACTGCGGACTAGAACCGCCGAGAGTTACAAGATCGTCGGTCAACTCTCCGTTGGTAGTTAGCGCCAACGGTTCGGCTCTGCTGGTGGAAACTGCAGTGTACTCGGCTTTCCGACCGGCACAGTTTCGGTCCCCAGTTCGCCTTCTGCACAGTCCGTGCTCTGCCATCTCTGCGTGAGAGAATCGCACGCCCGGCACGAAACGGAAGGCGAACTTGAATCCGGCTCGAAAGCGATCGTTCTTGAACCAGTAGATAATGGGATTGACGAACGAGTGACTCATGGCCGTCACATGACAGGCCCAGTAGATGTAGTAGATGTATTTGTGGTAGAGCAGCTCTGGGTACGCTGGCATTAGAATGTTCATGAGAACGTTCTGCGGAAGCCAGCAGATGGCGTACAGAAACGACACTAGCACCATCATTGGAATCATCTGAAAGAGTTTTCTCTCTCAATGGTTACGCTCTTTTGTGTAGTTGTGAGTGAGCGATTTTTTAGAGATTATGCATTATCGACATACAGTAACGTACAGTAATGTAACAGGTTATCCGCTGGAAAAGGTGAGGGAGTGTCTCGGGCGGCTAGGGTAAATGAGCCAACATTTCAGAACAGGGAGGAGTTCTCATAAAAAAATGAAAAATTTTGTTTTGAAATCGGGATTTTGTTTTGAAATCGCTCAATAATACTAATCTGAGTTAAAAGTACATACATCTGTTGTATTACAAACGGATTATAATTTGAGTGACTAAAATTGTAAAAGAATGATACAGAATTGACCCAAACAATTCTTCCCAAAAATAGAGGAGTCGAAAAATTGTCTGCAGCGGGGGTCCGCCGGTCCAAGCGATTTGCAGTCTAGAAAAAAGTGGCCAGAATTGAAGAAACACAAACTTTTCCTCACAGAACAAACCTTTCAAAAATATTTTAGACCAAGGACGCATATGCCTCTCATCTTGAAAAATCCGTACACCAACCAGACCCCCAATTTACAGACGTTCTACTGTGCTGCTCTTCAAAGCTATCTATGCATACAAAGAGTGTGCTTAGGTCTATTGAAAAAGTGCTCAAGCTCAGAAAATTTGCGAACAATCAATCGACAGCTGGTTGTGTGCACTCAAAAAGACCCCCAATCAATGTGACTAACTCCTCAATTACATAGCGCATTGGGACGAGCTGACATAGCTTAAAAACTTTAAAATATTCGGCCACTCAGCAGCCTAATCCCTCCGAATTCCGTTCTTAACTAACTCGGTAAACCTCGTCCAACACAGCTGTTTAGGCCGTCAAAAAAGTACAGATTAAGTCTTTGAGAAAGTATTCTTGGCAGTTAACGCAGGAGCTATAAAAATTTAAAATTTTTTCTTTCTTTTTCAATCACCTGTTCATGAAAGTGTAACTAACGCTAAAAACAGCAACTCGATTTTACAACAATCCGAACCCATCAGTATTGAGTGAAAATATTCTAAAATTAAATAAAAAATGGAAGCAAAAATCTGAAAAAACAAACCGACCTTTTTGACCGACTCTCTTCGTTCTTTGTTGATATTTTCATTCTCTGCGCCACCGGGCACGCCAGTGTACCAGATACGGAGACCAATTCCAGCATAGGTCACTATCAAGACCGACAACGGAACCACAAACTGTATGAGAAACAAGGCAATGCCATAGAACTCCATGCTGAGTAGCGGAAACTTTTCCCAGTCCTCCACACAATGGGTGACGGTCTCATTTCCGTGGTACTGCACTGTAATCGTCTGTACAACTACCGAAGGACTGGCGATGAGCAGAGAGATAATCCAGACCACCAGAATCGACACCAGCGCCTTGTGCTTGGTGTTCATCTTCCAGCTGGGGTTCAGCGGAAACATGATAGCCAAGAACCGGTCGAAGCTGATCGCCACCAGCGTGTAGGAGCTGAGGAAGACCGACACCGGCTGCATGAAGTGAATCAGCTTGCACATACTCTGGCCGAACGGCCAGCCTGAGATGATCAGGTTCGGCCAGTAGGTGAACGGAATGCACAGCGCCGCCATCAACAGGTCGGCCAGCGCCAGATTGACTATGAGGAGGTTGGTCGGGGTCCGCAGCTTGCGGAAGTGAAACACGATGTAACAGACGGCCGAGTTGCCTCCGATGGCCAGGGCGCTTATGGCTTGGTAGACCAGAACCGCCACTACTTTGGCGCCCAGACTCAGAGGCTTCGGCTCCTCGGGATGACCGGTCGAATTCATGCTTGACTGTCGCGCATGCAATGGAATGGACTATCTATAAAACCGTCTATATTTATGGATAGCAATGCTAATGCTTCTTCTCAATTCAGATGGGCACACCTGACCCAGTGGCGTATGGTGTGCACACCGCTAACAGTACCTTATCTAGGGCTTCCAAAAACACCGATTTCTCTTAAATATCACATGTGAAAACGCCAAATTCGGTTTCCAAAGGCTTTTCAAGCGAACTTTAGGTTAAAAATTAGTGATTTCGGAGCCAGTTTGTTAGTACTGGAGCCACTACTAGTACTTGTATTTTTGGGTCGGGGGTTTCTTATCCTGTCTTGGGGGGGTGAGGGGTTTGGACTTTCCAGCTAGGGGGTAACCCCCAACCCTCCTAGTACATGTATGCCTATTGTATTGGTAGCCCAAAATCAATAGATTTTGTAGTAGTTTAAATGCCTTTCTTTAAGTTCGATTTTACAAAAATTTTGTCCCTTGCTTGCCTCCCCCTGTTTTAAATAATCGGTTCCTGCCTAACATGTAACAGATCCGTGGGAGAGGGTGTGAAGTATGGGTCCAAGTGGTTTCGCGCTGGTAGGCGGGATGGGTGACAATTTTCTTAGCTATTCGCTTTCTCTTTTTCGTCAGTTTCAGTCTGCTCTACTATACTGAAGCGAATTAGCAGAAATCGAACTTGCAAAGTTTGTCCAGAGACGTTAGCATTTTTGATACTGCCCAATCTCGAAAGGTGCACAGAAATAAAAAAGCTGCAGACTAAACGAGAGACGGACTCTGCGGAAAAAAATGACATTAAAGAGAATCTAGCCAGATGAGATAATATCTAGTAGACTCTGATTTATTAGCTGGTTGGACCGTCGCCTCATCAGGAAAGCATAAATTAGACAGAGCAAAACATTCGATCTGTGCCTGTTAGAGCAAATGAATAATTAGCGAGCTGACTAGCAAAATAATAGTCCTGGTTTTAACAACACTCTTCCAATCGATCTACTGTAGCACTGAGAAAATTGAATCGAAGCAAATCTGGCACAACTCTAACCAACAATTTTATCAGCTAAGACATAGCATAGCAAGTTTGACAAGTGTGTAAAACTCGAACTACATACAGTACAATAGTAGGCAGATTTATTTTGGGTAAAGATGTAACAGTTTGGAAGCCTATTTTGTTGCTAGACACCGAATACTCCAAAAAAAGGCCGCAACAACCTACAATGTATAGCAACGTAGAGGCACTTGAAGTATAGGCTTTTTCATTTAACCCAGATGAGTGAGCCGGTAAATTGGCACGGCTAGGCTATAAAATCTGCTGGTGATAGATTAAGCACAAAAGGCTCCTTTGTGGCCAAGCAAAAAGGGAAATGGCGTAAAACAACGGTTCAGCGGGCTGTCAGAATCGGTCGCGTACGGTTACGGGCGCACTTTGCCCGAGAGAAATCGAACCCAGCTGCCTACGGGTCCAAAATGGTTCCTATCCTGGCATAATTTAGAGTTAACAGCCCGGTTTTTATGCCTGGCCGGGGCAGCCTGCCAACCGGCATTCGCGCTGCTGCTATGACTGCAAGATTAAAGCTCTTCCGGGCCCTTCAGAACGGCGAATCTGACCTCTAATTGTATTTGTTTTTCTGGAAATTTGACCGGCACAGATTGGGTCGCAATCGCCAATTAGAATTACTTCGGTTACACCGACAGACACCACTTAGAGCTTTTTTGCCTGCCACCCGTTCTCGACCGGAAACACGATCCGTCCACCGACGACGCATCTCGTCAGCTTTGGGACAAAAAATGTGCGCTCTAATTGTTTCTCGCTAGAATCGAAAATCGATGTCTATTATGTTGACTGGACATCTTATCCAATTTCCGATAGAATTTTGAAAACACGACGAGCAGCGCAAATTTTAAAATATTTCCACGGTTTGCATAGGCTTGCTTACTTACTTAGCAATCAAAATCGAATTTCTTGGTGATAATTTGATTTCGGCGCAATCGACTTGCAAGTTCCTTCTGGCCAGAAAAAATATGGAGCCGACCACTTTTCGGAGAACTGCTGCAGAGGCTAGTTGCTAATTTAAGGCAATGAAATTAGCTGAACGAGTTGGGGTTCGGCCGTGCTATAAAGTGGGCTGGAATATGCAATGGGTTGACTGGATCTCGAGGGAATGCACTGCACAACAAATCTGCGCCCGATTAACCACTTAACTCTGTTTGCTCGGGCTTTGGGAACTTCTCGCTGGCCGGCAAACAATACGTAGAGATTGTATATTGTTCACCGCAAAACTAATCTACTCGCAAATCACCCATGGGACGCGAGCTACATATATTCTCCTTTGCTATACATGCAAACTTTCACAAGTGCACCTAAAACCTTAATTTATGACATGAATAGTGAAGTGCACAGAGAAGGTATATTAGTCCGTACGTTGTTGCGTACCTCATTTACTATTATACTATGTAATTTAGTTGATGCCTTCTAGTCTAAAACAGTAAGTAAACTGATACAAGACAACAAGTGCATTGCGTTCGAATTTGTGCTCTTCCTAATGTGATTTGTGCATTCAATTTTCAAGCGGAATTTCCTCACATTTCAAATTTACCGATCAGAGAGCCCCAGGACAATTGACAACTTTACCTTTTCTGCCGTTTCCTATGACAAAATAAACTGAAATATCAACACACTGTACGTGTCAAAATATGGTTATTTTGGCTGCTAAACTCAGGTGCGTAAGCATGTCAAACCAATCCCGAAAATGATTGAAGAACATCGGAAATTGAGTAATTGATCTGTAACATGATCCAATGTATCTGTAACATGGAAACAGCTTTTTCATAATTTTCTCAAGACTGACTTGATGCATGACATATGAAATATAAAACCTTTTAGCAGATATTCTCCATATTTTATTTCATTACGTGAACATTTGCAGGATAGAAGCAGAAACATTGCCCGTTCTGGACATCCCATATAGAAAAATACGTACGTAAAAATACTCCAAGTCGAAATTTCTTGTTTTTTTTAACTATATGTACGCTTATAGTTTGATATTAGAGAGGACAGCCTTTGTATATACTGACCATAATATAAAGTTTGATATGACTTTGTGTTGTGTATATTGCATAAATGTTTTATTCCCCGATTTATCACAGTGATAGATATTTACGAAAGAACATGCAGAATTCTCAAGCGATTTGTCGCGCATTCTCCGGCAAGTGTTTTTTGTCTTTGGGGATTACAGTCAGTTGTTTTGGTGGTAAGCGGAAACTTGATTAAAATCAGACTCAGACTAATTAGGCTTCCGACCGCCCGGCTAATCAGTCTTTGTTAACGTCATCCCAACGCTCACTTATTATCCGGTTCAGTCGTCACGGCAACAGCTTCCTAATCACCTCAACTTTCAGTTTGCCTTTTGAGTCACGCGCTACTAGTAGGTGCCGTAAGAATGCTGCGCTGGCTGTGTACCGTATTCGGCGGCGGTCGCGGCGAATCGCCGGAAAGTCGCTACGCGGTCAGCCACGATACCGACTGGTTCACGCGCCGTCGACACATGTACGACTTCATCGCAGCTGAGATAGAAGCCAGCATGATTCAGTTGGAAAATCGCGAGGAAGAAACACGAAAAAGTCAGCTGTCACTGCGCTCGGTGCCCGACTACTCGTGGCTGGTGGTCAAGAGACAAGAGATCGGTCTCAGTCACGCGCAGCGCTTTCAACTCGAACAACTCTGCGACCAACTGCACTCAGAGGAATGGAGTGCTGCAATCGCGCACTTTCGCGGCAGGCTGCAACGATGTGAACACTCCAAGTAAGTATACATGTATAAACTTCGATTAAATAGCAGGTTGAGTTAAGCACTCTATAGCAAAAATGTTTGAAATTGGTCTGCAAAACTGGTAACGGTCAGGCACTAAGTGACGGTCTAACAGCCAACAAAATATTTTTCCTGCCAAGCCGGAAATAGGATGCACTGTGTAGCCCTATTTTGTGTTAAAGCGTTCTGTGCCTCCAACATGGATGGAAACTGAGCTAAAACATGCCCTTACCAAGATTTTCTGCTTGCAGGCAGGTGATGTGGATATTCCGAGACGTGGTGGAGAACACAGTTCAAAGTCGTCCGCGCTCGCACGCTATTGGTCAGGTGTTGCGTGGTCACTTGGCCGGTTCGCCGAAGCTCGGAGCCGTCAGCCAATCAGCGACGCCGCCCACTTTGGCTCAGGTGCAGTACAAGAACGAAGTCGACACTCTGACTATGTATCGGATGGTATAAAATTCTGTGACGATTGAATTAAATTATATTGGCCACATGGTGGGTCTTCTGACAAAATTTATGCGACACTAACCAGAACAACGGCAGCAGTTTTCGATAGATTATCTAATCTGATAGCCGACCGAAGACGCGTTCGGTCGGAAAACAAGGAAAAATTCGAAGAATTCTAGAGGCCCACGCACTGCGTATAGGTAAATCTTGAAATCGAAGCGACCAAAAACACGGTGGCCGGTTTTTCTGAGAAGCCATTTTTACTTTGGCAAATTTTTGTCGGTCCCGATACAATTTTAGAGAGGAAATTGCTTTACAACTGTGGATGTCAGCCTTCCGCGACATTTTGGACCGAGACCACGTACGTACAGTAGTATATGAACATACATGATATTGGTTCAACTTTGCGTGACACCACCATTCATACATAAAATAGAGAAATCTCTGTTGCATAAAGTCATTTTCCGCTTTACGCAAGATTCAGTCCTACGTATCTATTTCTTTCAAATTTTATACCCTCTAGCTGATAAAAGACTCAAGATTTTTGGCCGATTTTTATAAAGTCCGACACCACCTTAAAAAATCGGATGAACTTACACTGATGCCATAATTTGCACACGGTCGGGAGCGACCGAATTTGATTGAAGCTCCAGAACAGAATTGCATCGTTCACTGCTTCTGAGCAACAATCAAAATAGGCAGTCCCAAGAGGAAAATTGTGCTACAGTAGTAGAGCGACGCACACAGTGACCAAACGGCGAGCTGAGTGAGCGGTCAACTTTTATACCAGCATCGTGTGCACAGATTGTGGAGGTATCTAAGCCTTTGAAATTCGGGCCGCCCGTTTTATTGTCTCGCTCTCTGTTCATTTGGTGCGATCATAAAACGTTGAAAAGCCCGCTCCGTGTAACATCTGCGATTAATACCCGGCACACATTGTCCGCCAACAAATTGGACGAGCAGCCGTCGCCGCGTCCGGTGTCACCCTGGCCGCTGGATGCGTGACAAATATTTTTGTTTCGGCCTACCTACTCTGCACGAGCAAGCAATTAACTTTATTTAAGCCGAGATTAGTTGCGCAGGTACGTATTCAGCTCAGATCGAAATTAATATGCAAAGTGAACTGATCAAGAAGAGCCTTGGCTGTCCTTGGCTTGATTATTGCTGTCCTCTCTGAAAATACAATAGCCAATCTATGGGGGCGCAAATTGAATGTTTACAGACTTCTCTCTCACCTGATAATTGCTGAGTGTGCCTCTATATCCTCTATGGATTCAGGCAAAGGTTTCCCTGCCGATTCGGGTAACAAGAGCGCTGATGAACCGGCCAACAGAGCAAACGAACCGAATAAAAGAACCATTAATAAGCGACTACGGTGAACCTGAATGCAGAGATTTTAGAGCTAGAGCAACAACAACATACAGTATGCGCTGCAGCTAGACCTATTTATTTCCTCAGAGAATTTCAATTTGTAGTCTTAGTTTGTAGTTAAAAATTTTCGCGAAAATAATTTGTAGTCTTAGTTTGTAGTTGTCAAATTCAAGTTAAAAAAATATGTAGTCTTAGTTTGTAGTCAAATTGTAGTCAGGTTACCAATCGTCAGAAATTCGATATTACTGGAAATTTTTGCCAATTGAACAATCAGTCATAGAAATGGTTTGCAAAAATAATAACCGGAAGCCTGTTAATTGTTTTTCTGCGAAAAAAAACCGTCTTTTCTAGTAGATATTTCTGAAAACAACAGACGGAATTCAATGTTTAACTGAATTTCAATGCTGAACATTTGTTATTTTTTAAAAACAGAATGAGATATTTTTTAAAAACTAAGACAAGAAAAAACATGAACAAATTTGCAAAAGTCAAAATACAGAAATCAGAAAATACTTTTCTTTGAAAATTTATACAGGCAAAAAAGCGGGAAAATTGGAAAAACGGTCTTTATAACACTTTACATAAAACATTGCATCGTTCTTGGTATTTGGTAAGATTATCATAAGCTCAAGACAGCTCAAAGACCGATTGGGGACACAATTAACATAAAATTACATTAAAAAATCGGAAAATTATCAAGAAAAATGACTACAAATTGACTACAAATTCGCAAATTATGAAAAAGTAGTTTATAGTTAATTTGTAGTCAGCTAAAATAATATGTAGTCTTAGTTAATTTGTAGTCTTGATGACGTCATAATCGCCGAAAATATGTAGTTTGTAGTTAGTAGTTTGTAGTACTACGAATTAGGTCTAGCTGCAGCTAGGGATTTTTCTTTCAGAAATCAATGCTACGGAGGGTATCTCAAATCAATATCCAAAAGAATTCCGATTTGGCTGAAATTTTGCAGTAGTTAAATTAATTTTCGTATTTTGCCGTTCGGTTTCAGGCTGCAGTGAGGCACACAGTTTTCTAAAACTTGAAATACGACTTCTGGAAGCCAACATTGTAATTGAGCATCAATTTATTGCTAATATTAGCCGATAGCGTGCTTTGGCGCTGTTTTTACAACGCCTAAACATACAGTACAGCGCATACGTACAGTACGGTAATAGTAGGATGTTCCTATCAAATACCATCGCCACAGTTACAGTGTACTGCAGTCATTCATTCACATCACATTACGATTCAACACTTCAGTAGTTGCAGACTTAAATAAGGGGCCGTCCATAAACGACGTCGTTCCAAAATCCCGATTTTTCGGGTCCCCTTCCCCCAAAATCGCCTTGCGTCGTTTCTGGGGACCCATCCCCCTAAGGCGACGTCGTTTTCGGTTTACCCCCCCCCCCCCCGATAAAAGTGCAGTACATGCAGTACTGTCGTTTTTTCTTGTTGCCATACTGTACAATGAAGTGAATAGATCCCTTCAACCAAACTGGGAAGCTTCAATCAAAGTTCCCTAAAATTCCAAAGCTTTTTGTATGTAGGAATCTTTAACAGAATGTACACAAATCGAAAATAATACGTTCAAAGTTCCCTAAAATTCCGAAAAAAGCAACGTCGTTTTTTACTAACCCCCTCCCCCTCCTGGCGCGTCGTCTATCGTCGCATTTTAGCTGACCCCCCTCCCCCCTCTGGAACGACGTCGTTTATGGACGGCCCCTTAGGGCCCGCTTTTTTCGGAATTTTAGGGAACTTTGAATGTATTATTTTCGATTTATGTACATTCTGTCAAAGATTTCTACATACAGAAAAGCTTCCCAGAGTGGTTGAAGGGATCTATTCAATCATTGTACAGTATGGCAACAAGAAAAATGACAGTACTGCATGTACTGCACTTTTATCGGGGGGGGGGGGGTAAACGGAAAACGACGTCGCCTTAGGGGAGGGGGTCCCCAGAAACGACGCGAGGCGATTTTGGGGGAGGGGGGATTCGAAAAATCGGGATTTTGGAACGACGTCGTTTATGGACGGCCCCTAAGTTAAAAATGCGTACTGTAAGAATTGCCTACGAAATTAGGACAAAAATGCATTGGATATATTTAAGTAAAATTGCTTTTGCATCTTTAATGGAAACCGTTAAATTGCGAATAATTCAGCATTTTAGTGTTAGTTCTGAACGTAAGTTAAAATTCGTAACGGAAATTAATTTTCGTATTAGCTTAATTTAATTTTCGTGTTCGTTTAATTCTCGTTGCTTTCTTTCACAATTTTCGTATTCGTATTCGATACGAAAATTAAAAAACCACGTTTTCACTCATAGCTAATGCTATAGACACCACTTACCAGCCACATAGCGATGTAAGAAGCAGTGATGGCGCCAATTCGAGCTACAGTAGAACAACAGCCCATAGCGGTGTTGCGGATTACGGTAGGGTAGAGCTCCGGCGTGAAAGTATAGATGGTGGCGTAGGTGGCCGTGATTGCAGTTTTGGCTATCACCACTTGAACTATCTTCAGATCGGCCATACCTATAGTACACAATGTACATTGTACACCACACCGAGTCTGAATGGCTACATACGCTTTGTTCAGTACTGTTATTCCTTATGGCGCCTCTGAGCCTAAATTCGGAAGCCGAATACTACGATGTAAATATCGCTCAAAAATCGGAATTTCGGCCCAAAAATTGTTTCCATAAAAATCGGAGGGGGTTAGAAAACTAATCCGGGGTGGTTCTAGTCCGTCTGCAGGGGAAGAGGAGTACTGTTGTTTGGTTATGGGATTTTCAGTAATCGGTTCTGTATGGGTGGGTAGGTATAGGTATCATTCGAATAAAAACCGGTATACCGGTATTTTCTGAAAATGTTTTGCAAAGTCAAATTACTGAATCCAGGGTCCAAAGCTAAGGATTTATGGATTTGCAAGATCAGAGGCTAGGAAATTTATCAAAAGCAATTAGTGTTCCGACGATATCAAAACTTGTCGATATTCGATATCGATATCGATATCGATATTTTCAGTTCAATATCGATCGATATCGATATCGATATCGATATTTATAGTTATGCAAGAAAATGTGAAAATTTGAAAGAGCAAACTGCTCTCGCTGCTTATCAGTCAAGTACTGATGCAATCAGCGATCTGATATCAATTTCGTAGTGAATCCCAGAAAAGGTAGTAGCCCTTCTGAACCCCTTCAATGAAAAGGTTGACCTCTCAGGCCGATGCCCCACCCTCATTAGGCATAATGAGCTCAAACAGAATAGCGTATTTTAACTAATTTTAATGAGAAATATGCCAAAAACCTTGATTTTAGTAAAAAGTCGGACATTTTTTGCTTACCATCCTTTCTTCAACCACCCATCAGTCGGCGGTGCCCCTCAGGATTTGAAAATGTACCACCGCTCAGTCGAGATATTAGTAGTTCATGTCTACTTCTGCCCTCCTGCTTCAAGTGTGTGGAGTGAGCAGATCTTCAGTGTTGCTGCAGACTTTTTTAAATAAAATTTAAATAAAGAACCATACAGTACATGGGCCGGAAAAATGGGTTGGGGATAGTCAAAATACTAAAATTTGGGGGTGGGCCTGCCGGTTTGGGGGTCGTGGCGATTTTGGTGGGTGGGTCAGGAACACAAGTCGGCTTCAGGTGGGTGGGTGGGGTCGTTTGGGGGTATCGAGCCCAAGTTGGAGGGTGCGCAAACAACTGGACCCCCCCGCGGCCCATGTATGCTAAGAACCAAAAGCGTTGCTGTCGGAAAGCTGAGAATGGCGAGAAATTAAGGTTTCTGAGAGCTATCATGCCACAGTATACGTTTTGACTATACCATCGATTTCTGAGTTGTTCAGGAAAAACTGTTTTTTACTGTTCCAGAGAAATAAACTTCATGTCAGTTTTGTTATATTTTCTGATTTTCCACACAAAAAATATCGAAAATATCGATGCGAAATATCGCGATATCGATATCGATATCGATATTGGAAAAAGGGTCGATATATCGACTTTTCGATATCGATATCGATATATCGTCGGAACCCTAAAAGCAATGGGATTTGATTTACAGTTTTTAGCAATTTTCTGAAATTAGTTTTAGATTCGCTAGAGTAAAAATTGCGTCTATAAATAACTTGGGCTAAGCGAAATGTTTCCATGTGTACCATAGTTTCAAGGCCTGCCGGTATACATACAGTACAGTAGACACCTAACAAACAGTTACAAAACGAAATTAATGTACATCACTATGTAGGTACATGCAGATTTGATTAATAAAGGAGCAAAGTGAAGCAAACAAACCTATGCTAGAGCTTTCTAATAATAACAAAGGAACTTTTTTGGTACAGAGGGTAGGGTGAAAGGTCCAAAAAACATTCAAGTGTGGAAGCATATCGAGAATAGAATGCTTCTGCCCGCACAAA
The DNA here is from genome assembly GCA_030248155.1 of Sabatieria punctata. Lineage (NCBI taxonomy): Eukaryota > Metazoa > Nematoda > Chromadorea > Araeolaimida > Comesomatidae > Sabatieria > Sabatieria punctata. The sequence goes on along the minus strand of JASANB010004461.1, from coordinate 149,393 downwards.
GATAAAAAATGCACTAAACTGGATAAAAAATACCGATTACCAAATACATGGGTATTCGAAAAATAATCGGTATGCCGGGCATGGGTATTTATCAAAATTGCTGGAATCGGTAGGTTTTTATTGGGTGGATATTCCCAAAATACCCAATTTTCACCCAATCAACAGTACGAGGAGCTACAGACCCCAACTACACATTGTGTGATATCAACCTAGCATCGTGTAAAAATTGAGAGTTTGATTTTGAGAGCGTTAGCTGTTGTTGAGAAGAAATAAAGGTACTTTCAGGGATAAGCAGAGTACTGAGCAGAGAGACACTGGACACAAAGAAGCCTCCTGCCAGCAGAGGACGTCTTCCGAACCGGTCAATGGTTAGAAAAACGAAGAGAAGTCCCGGGATTTCCATAAACCCGGCCATCATGAAAGTGAGATAGCGGTCTCCACCAAGAAAGGTGGGATTCATTGAAATTCCATAATAGACCATGCTCACTACTGGCCTAAACTCTTCTTTTAACGTAAGAAAGTCACCAAAGCTACGTATATGCATAGAAGTCAGATATTTCTTTACAATGGTACCTCTTCAACCACAGCTGCACGCAGGTACCATAACATACGGTATATCAAGTAATCTATTACAATATTACCAACAGAAGAAGGTTATTGCAGTCCTGCTGCGCATATTTCTGTGTTTGACAAGATCCAAAAACCCGTGCCGCCGTCGACTTGACTGCTGAGTGGGTTTCTGCAAATATTCTACAGTTATGATTTTTATCTAAACAATACCCAAAAACTACATATGTAAATGCTTTTGTAGGCTAGTAAAGTAAAAAAAGATTCACTTCGACGGGTTGGAGTTGTTGGCGCCAGTTGGAAGGCAGATATGTGTTATTGATTCTGGAGGCCAATCTGAGAATTCGGTCGGTTTGGTCTACTTTTCCCTGAGACAATAGCCATCTAGCCGATTCCGGCACCAACCTTTGAACAGCACTCTCTCACTCACTTTAAATCAATAACTTTGCACTAACGTGATGCTCGCTAAAAATTGATAAAACATTTTTCGCATCTGTTCAAACCGGCACATGTTTATCCGATCGCAAAAAACTGTAGAAGCTTTGCTCAGAGAACCTTTCTCAAAACTTTGTCTACGTAATTATGATGTTAACCCAGGAATTTGCAAAGGGGTGTAAAATTAAATTTTGAAGTTGCCTGGTTTGGCTAGGGCGGGAAAATTTTGCAAAATTAGCCTTTAAAAACACATTTAAAAGGTATTCTGAGCGTAAAATTGAAAAAATAAACAGCTTTAGTTGTTTAAAAAGGGCTGGTTGGGTTCTGTCAACCAGGCCAAGAAATTTTCGAAAAATTATATTTCAAAAATGCACTTGAAACGCATTTTGGGCATAAAATAGGCAGGTACAGGTCATAATTCAAACGTTTCTCTTATTTTTGCCTATTTTTTCCTACTACCTCCGCCATAAACGGGGTGTACCCAGAACCACCCTACACCCCTGGGTACGATACTGTACTGCATGTTTACTAAGTTTTTGGAAGAGTATCACGACATTTGGAAGAGTATCACGACAGAAAAGTTTCGCCAATTTTACAAAAATGGATCAAAGAGTTGAAGAATAGAATTTATGATAACACTCGGTACGTAAATTTAGTTTCTGAATTAGAGTTGTAAAATATTTTTTTTTCGAAATCTCTCCCATGCATAAAATTTAACTTGTATGAGATGCAAGGGTGCATAAGAAGCAACTTTAAATACAAAAGCTGATACTTTGGTTCAAACAGACAGTAGTGTTACAGTCTGAGCATACATTTAACAGGGGTCTGGGGCATACATGGGCCGGAAAAATCCGGAGGGGGGTAGGGGGGTTGGAGACCTCGGGGGGGGGGGTCCACGCCTATTTTGCCTTAAATAAGCGAAAATTTCCTCCCTCCGGGAGGGGGGGTGGGTGGGGGAGGGAGGGGTATGGCCGGCCGAGGGCGGTATGGCCGGCCGAGGGCGGTATGGCCGGCCGAGGGGGAGGGGTATACCCCCTTACCCCCCGGCCCATGTATGGTCTGGGGGGTCTGCCCCCACCCGACTGCCAACCCGCCCCCCGATCGAGGACCCCCGGGATAATTTTTCCGACCCACCCTCCGATTTTTCTGGCAAGTAAGTTTTTAGCAAATTTTTGAGAATTTCATACACTAAAATTGCTAAAATCGCCTGTAAAACAACGCTTTTTAGTTGTACTTGAGGACAAATTAGCTATTTTTTGCGATTTTTGGGCATTTTTAAGTGCCCAACGTCCTCCCTAGTATTTGGGCTCAGACCCCTCCAACCCTTTCCCAACGGCGGATGACCTGTTGCATATATGAGCCTGAGAGTCGTTATTTTTTATTAATTTTTCCGATTCTCTATGCGAATATAGCGTGCAGTTTATTATTTTATATTCAAACCTAATTAATCAACACCGGGAAAGCAAAACTTCTGGGCTCAACTTGATAGAAAGTGATCGATTTTTATGAATTCTCTGAGCAAAGCTTATCAACAAAATATACCATAAATAGGAGAAGAATATTAGTGCAGGTAGAGAAATTGCCAGTTGAATTTGTTGATAATCTCTGACCAAATAAGCCACTCCAGCCAGAATCACTTGGCCTATAGAGAAAAATACTGCGCTCACCACCCCAGCAAGTTTTCTTTTGCTAGGGCCCACAAGTTCCATGCCTGAAAGAAAGGCTGATTAGGTAAATTTTTGAAAACCTTTTTACCGATAACCACAGCAATCACAAAAATTCCTGGATGAGCGAAGCCTAAACCGATCCTGAGAAGGCCGAATAATTGCCAGAACGGCATAAAAGCCATCAAGGTGCCACAGAAGATTTGAAGAAGAATGGCGATGAAAAATACTTTCTTTCGACCGATGCTGCAAGGCACTACAGTACAGTCAAGACTAAGGGTGTATAATTCGAGCCTCAAAGAAAAGGTATGTCAATAGAAATTTGTTTGAAAATCTGTTAAAAAGGAAAGGCTGACAAATCAAACCACTTCAAATTAAAATTGTGGAAAAATGTTTCTGTGTGTTGTGTTCAGAGGTTTTTGTTTTTGCCTCTTCAACTCGTTCTACATAAATGATTTTTTAAGAGTATTACACCACAGCCATTGTATCGATTTTGGCAGGCGCATACGATAGACAAGCGTAAAGTAAAGGGCAATAATTTGTTGTATACGACGCATACTTTTTCAGGGCCGCGCTGGCCAATAAAGCTAATGGAAGAAGCTGGCATTTTATAGAAGCAGATCTATGAGCCTACCGGTCGCCCAGATACCCAAACACCAACGAGCCAACCAGCTGACCGACGTAATACATCGACTGCACCACCGCACGGATGTAGCCTCTGTCGCATACGATCGTCCACTAAAATACAGCAACAGCTAAGAAAGAACACCTACGTAGTACAGCACTACTGTCTACTCTAACCACAGAAGCAAAGTATGTACAGATTAAAAGTAGACATTAAAATTACCAAAGTAAAGAATTTCCACGTTCTTAAGTTTCTCAAGCTTTGGGTCAAGCCTGGTGCATCAAACTTTTTAAGACATAAAATTTCCAAGATATTAGTACTTAGATTTCCAATTTTAGCCAATTCGGACACGGACATCAGGAATAAATGTTTCCATTTTTGAGACACCTGTTACCTGGATCGCAAGCCTAAGCTCCCAAGAATTGAAAGTATGACTTACTCTGCTGACAGCAGAATTTTCAATTTCAGAGTGGTCCCACTTGTACCCATCGGTACAGCGTTCTGTATCTGCGTTTCGGTTTGTATCTCTGTTCACCGATGCACCTTCAAACCTCGTGCATTCTGCATCCTTCGGACAGCTGAGATTAGCCCATCTGACGTGCGATAAATTGAACGGCACACTGTCATTTTCGTCAGGCAGCAAGCATCTGAAACGATCGGGATTTATTCCGACTGGACGGGACTCAAAAAAAGCTTCACCCACCTGTGAGGAATAACGATAGCTGTGAAGGTCCAGGAAAGAGCGTGCAGCGCAGTGAAGACGGTTGGGAGACAAACGAGCAACAGTTGGATTTTCTGGTAGCGCGAGAACTCGCCCAGATAGGTGTAGAGGATGTCATCAAATTTCATCGTCAAATTTGACTGCAAAAGGACTCGCTCTGCTAGTGCTAGTTAGGCTAGGCGGAGCAGGCTAAAATCGATAGAACGCCTCCCGGCCTGGAAGCCACCAGAAGCGGCCGTCGATGGAGCTGGGATTTATTTTAACTCAGAACAATGGACGCTAACTGGCGGTGCACGAGTTAAACTATCAAAATTGGCGCTTCACAGCTGCAGTAACTTTACGGCCGTAGAACTAGTTTAGTTCTTTACTACCAAGTGCTTTTTGCACTGTCCGGGCTAGCTGCTGGTCGGTTGAATAGAAGGAAGGAAGGAAGCATTATGAGAGCGCTAGTTGTAGCACCGGCCGATGCCTTTCTGAAGCCGTTTCTCGACAGAATCAGAAGCAGAAATCCGCGACTAGATTTACTGGTGACTAGTAACGGTAATACGCGTTTGATTTGAACACAGTTTCAGAAGTTACCTAGCACAAAAAGTGTAGCAGGACAGGACTGAGAAATAAATCAATCAAGTTTTGCTCAAAAAATAGCACAAACAGCCATTTACAGGTTCCGACATTCCGTCTGAAGCTCAAGAATGTGATATCCTAATAACCGACCCTGAAAGCATACCCACAGTAGCCCCCCGACTGCCAAAGCTCAAATGGGTGCATTCCACATGGGCCGGAGTCAATGTACTTTTCATGCCTGAACCCAAGGTACATTTTGTCTTCACCTGTGTTTGGCTTTGAGTGAAGTACAGTAAGGTCAGTAAAAGTGGGTGCCAGTAAACGTTGTATTGTACTTAAGTATTCTGTCAGAAAACTTGTGTTCGCTGTGCTGCAGTCTCAGGCGAACAGAAGTTTGTTCGTATTTGAGGCCAGACCAGCCAGACAGAATGTCCAGTTTATGCAAGCGGTTTAGTTTCCAGAGAAACCGGTTTGGAAGCTCACCCGAACAGCCGGTTTTTTCGGCCGGTTGATCGCCGAATTCGTGGTGGGACAAATAGTTGCGTGGGAGCGACGATTCACCAGTTTTTACGACGACCAAAAACAGAGCGAATGGTTTGTTGAAGAATGGGATAAAGAGCGTAAAATCTTTCTGGGTTTCTAGGTTGGGCTGGCGATATCCTTTCTATCGGCCGCTCTCCGATCTAACCATCTCCATACTGGGAGTAGGCGAGATTGGCAAAGAAGGTAGACGTTGGTTGCGGCAGAATAAATGCTATCTAACCTTTTATTCATACCTTTCCGCTTAGTCATTGCACGACCTTCCACCTTTTTAGTGGCCAGAGCGTGCAAAGCCCATGATATGACGGTCTGGGGCATGGTGCGAAAAGCAGAGAACATAGGCACTTGTCAGCACATTGATGAATACAGGTTAAAAGCGTTTGCTTTGCATGTACAGTCAGAAAGTGAAGCAAGTTTAGACTCCACGACGCCCTGCCTGAGATTCTAAGTGTCAGCGATTTTGTTTGCTCAATTCTGCCCAATACAACTGCTACTACTGGTCTGTTAGGCGGTGACACTCTCAAACACTGTAGTGGAAAGGTAATGATCGTACTACCTAGTAGATTGATGCCACATGGAAAGAGGGCAGCCTCCGCTTGTGGTGGTTAACACATAATCATAATAATAGAGAATTTGTTTGATCAGTTCAAATATTTCAGAAAAGCGTACTGATCAATGTCGGTCGGGGCAACGTGCTACATGACTCGGAGATAATGCAAGCGATAAAGTGAGATTGGAATATTACTTGCTTTCAGATATCTTCTGAACCCAAAAATATCCTACCAAAAACAAGAACGTGATGCGAATGCACAAGTCATCTCCAGAAAAGTATTGCTAAAAAACGAATAACCTAAACCTAAATCTTAACGTGACTAAGCAGATGTAGCGAGCCGAGACACAAAAGACACTGGTAATTATGCAAATGAATGCTGTTGATTTGTTGTAGCAACGACTGGTTGTCTGGCGCCATCTTAGACGTCTTTGAGAAGGAACCGCTCGCATCTGACAGCCCTCTTTGGACAGACAGTAGGGTGAGGAAATGTGCAAAATTAGTCTCCCTGATTTCAAATGTGCTAAACTTTGGCGGCCCCAGAATAAATAGAGAGAGAGAGAGAGAAAGTGCAGAAATGATTTTTCAGGTTGTGATCAGTCCTCACGTGTCGGCAATCAGTCTACCAAAGGAGACGGCAGACTGCTTTTTACACGTGCTGGACCACTACGAAAAAAACTTGCCTTTACCTTATCAAGTCGACTGGGACTCGCAATACTGACCTTTTTGTGCAACTCTACTCTAGGTGTCAGTGTCACGTGCAAGAAAGCAAATCGAGCAAAACTCTGCCAAATTGCTAATTCATCGTCGTACAGTTTGTGATTCTATTTTCTACAGTACTGTACTGTAGATGCATGTTTACGGTCAGAAATACAGTAAATCAGTAAGTTTAATCAGGGGGCTAGCCACAAGCGTTATACAGCTTTTTAAACGTAAGTAAACGATAAGGGAGTAACATTTTTTAGTTCATTCTATGACTCAATTTGATTTTTTGATGTTTCTCTGTTTAATAAATAAAACAGCCACAACCAGAATGGCAATTGGTTTCGGGGTGTCTTGGTTCAGATTTGTGTCACTTTACTTATATACCTACGTACATTGTACAGTACCCACTGTCTATTCAAGTGCGTAAGAACAATCGCGATTGAAAGAGTGGAGACTTATAAAAACGCCGGGAGTGTAGTTTACACGAGATTTGTTCCAATTGAATGGCATTGACCGTGTCAAACTTTTTCAAGTCCATCAAAGTGTGAAAACTTGTGTTTTTGTCCTGTTCGCGCCTGCAGATTCAAATCAAATCTGACCTGCGGCCCGTTTTCATGGCGCAACTAAACACACTTACGTACACTTAACAATGAATCGCCTTAGGATTCTCCTTTTTGGTAATAAGACCAACGTTATCTATAGGAGAAATGTTGACAGAGCTTTACTTTTCAGTGGTCTGCTGGAGCTGTGCACAGATCGGCCCAGTGGGTTCGGCAGTCCAGTCTAATCCGTTCTACAGCGAGTGCTTCAGTGTGCGCATTAACCGCACTGTTCTCTGCGCCAATGACTATTTTTCTCAGCGAACACATCGACCACCCACCTACGGATGTCTGATGGCCAGGTCGTCGCATATGCCTTATGCTGATAGAACGTGTATTTGCCCAAAATGGAAGTACGGAGCCACCTGTGGCACAATCAGACCTCGAAAAGGTGATAAACGTCTGTTTGTTTGCGAAAAGCTATGTCCCAATTTTTAGAAAAACTAAAAGAAATACTAAAAAATGGCAGCAATAAATTGTTCGACTCTAATCGCAGTCTGACTAGCTACTGTTGTTTATGTAAATTACAGTAAATTAATTACCAGCTAAGATACCGAACCAAGTGTGGGTGTACCACATGGCACAGATGAAATTGAGCGCTCCAAACGAGCGGCACATCCGACAGTTAAGGGCAATTTATGCAGTTGACTCTCTGGACGACTGCAAGCAATTATGCGAGGGCTTCAATCAGAAAGGAAGGTAAGCAAAAATATAAATATCGAGCGGTGGGTGTATTTAAATGAGCTTTTCTTTTAGACTCCGCTACGCCTGCGGCTCGATTAACTACGAAGAACTGTCAGACCGGCCGTACCATGTGTGTGAAATTTATGCAGTCAAGCCGATTGGTGGCTGTCGGAAATGGTTTAAGCAAGACAGCAGGTTCATAGTAGCCTGGCTGGCTCCGACTGATCCATCTGGTTTTACTTGTCACTGATGACATGACAACCATTTTGTCTGTCACCTACCTTTGGTGTGTTTACTACCGATGATGAAAAATGCGCTTGTTTTGCACGAAAGAAGTGTCAATTTTCTTGTTATTAGTGACAACCCGTCAGATTCATGTTTCCAAAAATTAAGCTAGCTCCCAACTTTCACGCACATTTTAGTTGCCGTATTATTGGTTTTTTTATGTCAAAAACTACAAGAACTGATAAAGTATAAACACAGAGAAATCACATCTGTACGGACAAGAAGAAAGTGTGATACGCGGCCATTTCCCCTCTCAGAGGTCTTGGTTTCTTCAAGGTCAGGCTTAGCAAGTCAACAGACCGTTCTAAAGTCAGTCAAAGAGAGGTTGGGAAATGGCCGAGAACACAGGCTGACTAAGACTTGGACTCAACGCTCGAAATGCTCTCAGTGTCTTCCAGCTCCATAATATTAGGGTCCATATCCTCCGCTACTTTCCGCAGCTCAGTCAGTCCTGTGATATCCTCCAGCAGGGCCGGCCGATTAAGCACCTGTGCCAAAAAAGCGAAGCCCTCTTTGCGATACTTCTCAGTCACAATATGGCTGCAGGCAATACAACTGTGGTAGCGCCGGACCACGTAGCACTTTTGGTCAAAGCGGGACAGGTAGCCTCTGATCTGATGCGGCACTGCCCCCAAACAACTGCTCAACGGACTCTCATCAACATCCGCTTCCGAGTTGTCGTTGGTGGCGGGGGCGAGACCTTGCTCCGGGTGCTGAACCAAACTCGACAACACCTCCACTGCCAGCCCGGCGGCCAACATCGATACCCCCGGTCGGGTTACGGTACACTGCTGGTCTAGGGTGCGGTCGATCAGCGACTAAACATCAGCCCTAGTCAGTGGTGTACCCAGCATTTTGCGAAGGAGTGTAAAATTATATTTTGAACTTGGGCTAGGGCGGGAAAATTTTGATAAATTAGCCTTCAAAATCGCATTTAAAAGGTATTCTGAGCGTAAAATTGGCAGAAATGAACTGTTTTGCTGGTTCAAGGGGCCTAGTTGGGCTTTTGTCCGACTAAGGCGAGAAAATTTTGACAAATTAGCCTTCAAAAAGCATTTAAAACGCATTCTGGGCACAAAATAGGCAAGTACATTCGTTTCTCATATATTTGCCTAATTTTGCCTTCCTACCTTCACCACAAAGGGGCTTACCCACCGTACATTCGCTGGGTGCGCTACTGGCCCTATGATACGCATACCTACTGTACGTATTGTCTGTACAGGGTGCTAAGCAATGATAGCCCCGAGTAAACTATAATAAGCATGATCGGAAAAAAGTGAAAGCACCGATAAGTGGGACATTATATTGTGGGTTTATTTATCTCCATACTCAATCAGAGCTTAATACTGAGTGTTCTATCAGTTGGCGTCAGGAACAAACATAAAGACAAAGTAACCAGACCACTGATCTTCAAGCTGTTCGTGACGCCCATGGATGGAAGACTCAGCACAGCATTGAGCGTGGGTATAAACCCACAATAACATCAGCACGTTCAATTCTTTCCTTCCACGCTTAGTTTGCTCCGGGTAAGAGGGCAATCATTGGCACCCTGTGCATACATACATACATTGCCAGGGGCATTGATATCGTTGCAGAAGTAACATCCAAGTTGGTCTCCGGCCAACGGCCCAGTCAGCGAGCCACTACTAGAACTGGGTTCCTGACCGGGTCTGCGAAACCCATGACGGATGACCACGTAGCTATCGAACCCGAGAGCCACGCTGAAGGCCACTTTGGAATGCGCGGCGGCAAGCAGAGTGGGCAGCCAGCGACCTTCACGAGTGTCCATGAGAAGAAAGACGGCGTCGTGAGAACTGACCAGCTGTTCCAGTTGCACGACCGTCTTGTAGACCTCTTCTGCATCTGGAGACAAAAGGCTGACTGACGTTTTGTAAGCACTGAAATACAGTACCAGCTTCAGAGATGAGATGGCCGGGCATGGGCACAGTCAACTGGTAGCCGGTGGTGTTGACAGAGGGGAAAATCTCTTTCAACGCCGCAGCAGCGGTCTCAGCTTTTGATCGACCCCCCTCCACCGCATCAGTGAACTTGAAGAGCGACTGACGCACCGGGTTGCTCATTGATATTCGCGCATTGTCCACAAAACTGATCTGACGCACGCCCCAGCCCTAGAACCAATCTTGGCTGCACCGATCTGTAGCAGTGCCAGTAAAATACCATCAGACAGCGAGCGACGTTGCAGCCGAGGGTGCCGGCGCCAAACAACAGACATTTGAGACGTTTCATTTTCTCAAGTCTCATTTCCGGCACCAGTCTCCAGCGCATCAGGGACAAATTCAAGTCTACTGCTCCGTCGGCTTGTCTAAACGTAGAATGCTCTAGTTCAGTCCAGCACCGAACAACAACTGTATGCTGTAAGTTGAGCGTACCTAACAGGGTCCAGCGTTTGAGCCATGTCAACAAAATTGGGCCTCAGTTGACCGGCTGGATTTTTCTCCCAGCCGACTGTCTTGGGACAGGACGAGCTTTCTGGTCGCGTGTAGCCGATTCGAACGAATAAACTGTGATTCATATGGGCTTCTTCCTGGACGAAACGACAGCGGAAGTGCAGCACGCGCAAGCTGGTGAAGTCTGCTCTGAAACTTCTCCGGAAATTTAGAATTTGAATGGATTTGGATCTGAAATCATACATGTGCTAGGGGGTTACCCGCTAATTCGCTTGAAAAGCCTTTGGGAACCGAATTTGGCGTTTCCACTGCTGATATTTAAGATAAATCGGTGTTATTGGAAGCCATTTTTGTCATTTTTTGCTTGTTTTTATCTCTAAAACGCTATTTGGCAGCTTAAAATAGTGATTTTTAGGTTCCTTACTGAAAAAAAGTGCTAAAAACGCATTTCCAGGCGTTTTGGAGCTTTTTGAAATTTGGGACCCCCTCTGGGCGAAACCCCCCTCGACCCCCACCTGAGGAAAACCCCCTAGCCACCAACCCCCAGGTCGGCCCGGAGCTGTTACATGTATGGTTTGAACTGTGCGTCTTCTGCGGTTTTCCATATGGGGGATGATATTTGACATAGAATTTCATCCAGGAGACACGATATATTGGGCTTTGAGCCAATCGGAGGGGGCGGCAACCGGGGAGGGTCTGGCCTAAGTCGGGTGGGGCCAGACCCCTGTTACATGTATGAGTTGATTACACGACTGAACACGCACACTGTACGTACTAGCAGTAGCACCATGATTGTAAGCTATCCTTACGACACATACTGTACGTCGTAGTAGAGTGCTCAGGTGCACTTAGTCTTCTTTTAGGCTATGTCTAAGAATAGGATAGGATCGAAGCTTAGATTAAGTGTTCGGCCACTGAGGGAGTCTCTTGTAATCGTACAGTACATTTTCATTATTATTCCCAGCAGTTCTACGTACATTGCAAATAACGCAAATCTACAATAAGACAAACCGTAGGAAAACAGTAGCGGCGATGAAGTTTCTGGCCGGCCATCCAGGATTGTCGGTTAAGTTGGAGGGGTCGCAGACCACCAGAACAGTCTGAAAATCGATACAACCTTTAGGTGGGCAACAATTTTTGGGCAGCTGTCTTTCCGGCTGCATCTCTCTTTATAAATTATCTAGTCGGACAAGCAATAAAAAACAAGTTGAAATGTTGCCGCCGCTCACATTATCAGAACTGAGCTCTGGATCGGTCAGTCGACTCAGACCAAACGCTGTCTCTCCTACTACTAAGAAGGCCGGAGGGGAGTCATTCTCGACGCAAAACTGTCGGCAGCAAGCTAGTAGTTGACTGTGTCGGTCCAGAGGGAGTTTCTCCAACAGTACCAAGTCACTTGGGTAGCACAGAGCCGCTACGGCTGTCCAGTAGTGATAGGAATACTTTTTCAGATTCTGAAAGCACACATCTTGCATAGATGGCCGCAAAATCTGGAGGGCTAGGCCGATTTTCCAAAAAATGGCTGTCAAAAATCGCTGTACAATTCAGGGTTCATGCGGCTTTTCCAAGAGCGAAATTCCCTGACCTTTCCCTGACCAAAGTCAAATTTCCCTGACCAATCATAGTGAGGAAGTTCTAACAAGGGTGAGAAAGTGTTTAAAAATTAGCTTTTAAAAAGGCATTCACAAACGGTATTCTGAGAGTAAAATTTCAAGTTGTAGTAGTTGTGGAAAGTCAGAACTCCCATTTTCAAAAGGCTGGTGTGTAAAGCTCTGACAGGGCCCTTTGGGCGCGAGATGATTCTACTGCTATCAAAAGTTTTCTCTGACCGAACACCAAATTCCCTGACTTTCCAGTTCCCGCACGAACACAGACAATTGCCGATTTTCCTAAAAAAAACGCCAAACGTTTCGGCGGACGTAAGGGGTAAGGGTGCCAGACCCATGTACATACTGTATAACAACTTGCAACAAATATAAATAGACCACTTACTGCGAAACAAGTGAAGAGGAAATAATTTAACAAGTGCGGTTGTTCCAGCCACCGGTTCGAAGTGACAATTTGCCAAAGCTGCAAGCTAATTTAGAGCAATCACAACAAACCACAACAAGCAGGCGTTTCTCGTAGTCAGTCATCCTGTTCCAAATACGTATACAAAAGTACAGGGCATAGATGAACTACGTACGACGCTCAGACGGTCGGCACAAAGTATACATTTTTCAACGTCGGACATACAGTACGCATATTTAGTTCGGGAGGAGATAACCAAAAAGTTGTAGCATTTTAGTGGGGTTGTTTGTGCTTAAAACACCGGTTAGTGGGAGCAAAATTTTTAATGGTCGGTCTCTTAACTGTTGTCGCTTATAGATAGCGTTTTCTCAAGTGCCGTAGTTCATTTTGGCATAAATATTGCAGTACCGTTTTGACTGCATCACCTCTACGAGCCGATTTAGATAGTACGTACTAATAGACATACATGTACACATACATACATGTACTAGCGGGGTTTGGGGTTACCATACATGCAACAGGGGCAGTGGGGGGTCTGCCCCCCGAATTAGGCCAGACCCCCGAAAGGGACCCAGCCAGACATGGGCTAGCATTTCGGCTGATGGGGGGTAGAATTTTCAATTCCTGAGGGGGGGCTGAGGGGGGTGGTAAGCCAAAAAGTCCAATTTTTGGCGAAAATCAGGGTTTTTTGGCTTATTTTTCATTAAAATAAGTTAAAATTAGCTATTCTGAGCTCATTTACGCCTATTCCAGGCATATTTTTATCATCACTTTCTATACAAGATTCTTCCCAAAAATTCCTGATGGGGGTAGCGGCCGGCTGATGGGGGGTAGATCAGAGCCTGATGGGGGGCCAACCCCCCTCAGCCCCCCCCCCCTTTGCCCATGTCTGGACCCCGCCAAGACGATTTTTCCTACCCCCTCCCGACCGAAAAATACAAGGACTAGTAGTGACTCCAGTACTAACAAACTGACTCCGAAAGCACTAATTTTTAGAATAAATTCGCTTGAAAAGCCTTTGGAAACCGAATTTGGCGTTTCCACTGCTGATATTATCGGTGTTTTGAAAGCCATTTTTGCTTGTTTTTAGCTCTAAAACGCTATTTGGTAGCTTAAAATAGCGATTTTTTCCATCATTACCGAGAAAAACGTGCAAGAACGCATTTCGGGGCGTTCTGGAGCTTTTTGAAAATTTTTGCCCCCCTCTGGGCAAAACCTCTCCCCATGTCAACCCGGATCTGTTACATGGACATACATATGTACAAGTACATAGTACCTTTTCACCAGCGTTTTGCAGTTGAGCCATTCGATCCATCTCTCTAAACTGCTCCGCTGTGTTGGTGAGTAGAAGTTGACCTTTACATTTGAAAGCATTCGGTTGGAACGACTCTTCCACTTGGAATGCATTGAAGTCGAGTGACAAGCGACATGGCACCCCCGGCATGTCCGAATTAACATAATAGCCAGCCAAACACTTCGGCGACATGTCCAGTTTGTACTCGTTTAACTTTCTTTGAGTCAATTCAGCCCAGAATCCCGGGTCAATGAAAGTTCGCAGTGCCGCGAACTGCAGCGCACTGGCTGGCATCTTGTCGCTCAAGAACCTACTGAATTAAGGCCTATTCATACTCCTGTCGAAAAACGTCGGTCGCCAACATTTGATCCGTGTTAATTAACGGAAAGAACGACATAAACTATCCTGCATTATCGCTCACCAAGCTATCATACTCCGTAGGGAGTACTAGCGAATTAGCGAAATTCGGACTAATAAATGACTGCGAGATTGTACCCAGTTCGCAGAGCGTGCGAATTTAGCGGAGTTTAATTTGTGTTTGCGAATCTGGCAGATTTCGGGCCTTGAATTTGGCCTTAAAAGGGCCTTGAATCCTGCTGATTCATCCCGAATTATGGCAGAGTGGCGAACGAGTTATTCTAGTTGTGTGTGTTGCCCTAAAACAATATTATTTAGACATTAATACCACCGAATATTCAACAAAAATTAGCCGAAGACAAAAAACTTGTTCAACTTATTGAAGAACACTTTCTTGAGTTTAGTCAGCGGCGGAAGATAACACTGCGGCGTGTTGGTGCGTTCATACTTACTTCCATACATGTCGGACCGACATTTTCGACAAGAGCACGAATAGGCCTTTAGTATTTCATACAGGTACCGACTTAATTTGTCTTAGGACCACGATAATGGAGTAGTTAGTATAGAGCAGGGCGAAACCAGCTTTCAGAGAGTAACCAGTAAAGTAACCCAAACGTTTATCATCGTAGACTTAAACTGAAGCATTTACAAAGGGCATTCGTTCAGTACAAAACGCTAAGCTCAACCGGCAACAAAAAGGACATGATCAACTCTGTCTGAGTCAGACTGTTTTTCCAATGAAAATGCACACTTTCCGACTGCTGCACCGGTTTTGGTCCGAAAAGTGAGCCTACGCCTTCTTACATTGGCTTTAAAGTCAACGTCGTTCAAGCTTCAAGCAGTGGCCGTAGGTATACAGAGCAGAGCTTGAACGATTAAGGCAGGAATCTCCGTCATACATTGTGTGTATGTACCATCCATCACAGTCATACATGCAGCAAGTGATTCATCTGCGCAAGAGGGCTGGTCAGGACTCAGGTTGAGCCAAAAAATTAGAGCTTTTGCTTTTGCTGCACAAAATTCACCGGTCTTTAAAAAAAACGTAGCAGTAAAATGATTTCTGAACTTGTTAGCAGACAGACACCTAGAAGTTACATGTATGACGCTAATGACATACACGACAAGAAATGCTCGGTTTTTGTGCGTAAACGATCAGTCAGACAAATCAATTTCAGTCAGAAGAATCGGCTACGATTTTGATTGTCAGTCACTTAGCGCAGATTGATTGATTTTTGGTACCGAAAACTGTCCGGTTTTATTAGGCAGAAAAGAACGACACGAAACAACGAACTCTATTGTGTGGCTGTTGAACTGAAACACGCCGATCGATCAATTACAAGCAGCATCGGAGCCCCGCCTCCGTCGCCCCACGAAGCCCGGCAGCACAGAACAACACAGAATACCGTACCCGCAGTTGCGCTACTTACTGTGTGGAGAGGCAAGAAAGTAAGGTGCTACAGTTACTGTGACACTACAATCAAAATCGACCAACAAAGGGCGCCGCCCTAATTTGCATATTATTAAACCTCGCTGCCTGCGACAGCACACACAGCCAGGGATTTATCTACAAATATGCCATTGACTATCGTAAATACGATATTATTATTATGATACCTTATGATAGCCATTGCCATAATTGACGTTAAATCGCTGACTGATACAGAGACAGTATTACAGACAAATCATTTACAGTGACCGTTAAATATTATGTCCAGTTTCATTCGGCCGACATGGCTACTTACCATCCTTTTATCATCATCATCATACAAAAAGAGTTGCAGAAGACAAGAAGAAGAAAAATGTCAAATGAATCCAGTTAAAATAATAGAACGAAAGAAAGAATAGCGGCTTGGCCTGATCCTGGCGGTGGACGCAAACAAAAAGAGAGAAAGAGAGCGAGAGCGAAGCACAAATTAGCATTTACACACAGCTCCACTCGAAAAGAAATCGTATCGGTTACTAAGAGAAAAGCACTCTGTGAACGTCCAGCAGATAATCGCACCCGTAAACGCAAATGCTAATCTGCGCTACGCAGCCGCCGCCGCCACCTCCACCATCACCACTACCTCGGAATCAGGTAGAAAAACAGCTACGAGCGTGTGGGATAGATAGAAGGCGACGACGGCGGAGGGGCAGGCAGAGGGTGCAGCGGGGTGTTGGTGCAGTGTTGTTGTTGTTTGTAGAAGTACCGGAGCGGGCGCGGCGGGGCGTCGACCAATCACATTGCGTATTTCTGTGTCCACTCTCTGGCCAGCTGGTTATACCGGTCGCGGTCGGTTTTGTAGATGCGCGCGATCTCTGGCACTAGCGGGTCGTCGGGATTCGGGTCGCACAGCAATGAGCAAATCGACAGCAAGACTGAAACTGCTACTTTGGCTCTACTCAACACCGGTCTCACTCTTCCCCTCCCTCCGCATTTTCCAGTCCATATACAGTATAGATAAAAAAAAATGTCCCATCGCTTTTTCGGCCTTCACTCAAACGTTTCGTTCTCAGTCACTTCTTTACCGATTTGGCTCAAATTTTCAGCAAAAATTAACAACATGGTTGGCTAAATATTCTGCAAGTTTAGTGCCAAAATTCCGACTCATACTGGTTTTATGACCCGAAAACTAGGAATGAGGGTGGTCCACGCAAATTTAATTTTTTTCGGTAATACAAGGAGTACAGTCCTGAAACTTGCAGGAATGATTGGTGTTGCTATTGGGCATAACATACTAAGCGGGCAGCCCTGTAGCTCAAAGGGCACTAAAATGGGGGAATTTCAAAAACATGAGTGAAAATCCCATAGTTAAGAAATCTGCACCTTCTAGAATCAAAGCACTAAATCTGTTGTTAATCAAAATAGATTGTAGCAGGAAGTTCGACAAATAAATGAACCTGATATTTAAGCTCTGTTCCACACCATAGTAACCATCCCTGCAGCGCTTTTTGAAAATTGAAAATCTTTAGAATCGTCATTTTGCCGGTTTTACGAAGAAAAGTCATATTTCGTCATGTTTTTGAAATTCCCCCATTTTAGTGCCCTTTCAGCTACAGGGCTGCCCGCTTAGTATGTTATGCCCAATAGCAACACCAATCATTCCTGCAAGTTTCAGGACTGTACTCCTTGTATTACCGAAAAAAATTAAATTTGCGTGGACCACCCTCATTCTTAGTTTTCGGGTCATAAAACCAGTATGAGTAGGAATTTTGGCACTAAACTTGCAGAATATTTAGCCAACCATGTTGTTAATTTTTGCTGAAAATTTGAGCCAAATCGGCAAAGAGGTGACTGAGAACGAAACGTTTGAGTGAAGGCAGAAAAAGCGATGGGACATTTTTTTGATCTATACTGTATGTCCGAAACAAAATGAAAGGGAGGGAGGGAATAACAGTAAGCAAGTCAGTTCACATGATAGGGCAGCAGGTAGCGATCGACCGGAATTCCGGTTCCGGCCGGAACTGCCGGTTCCGGTTCCGGTCCGGTTCCGGTGAAAAAGGGTACCGGAACCGGAACTTTTTCATTCACTATTTTTGATGGATATTCAGTTACATCAAGTATTATTGCGTCTGTTTAATAAAGTGCGCAGCTCAGTGGGGGCAGTAGAATTTGCATGAATGGGGAGAAATTATGCAGTTTATGTTATGCATCATTAGAAGTGCCTCTAAAGACAATTTTCGGTGAAATTATGCAGTTACAGGCAGTGTTTAGAGCTGTATTGTCGTTTTCGAACAGGTTTCTCAACTGACTTAAGGTGCAAAAGTGGAAAATTTGTTGTAAGTATCTGTACTAGCATGCTGGACCCATTTAAGACGATTTTCAACAAAAAAAATTTTTTTTAAATTTTTTAAAAAAAAGCAAAAACTTTTGGCCTTCAAAAAATTTTTTTTAACAACTGTGCCTTTAAGGCAGCTAAAAACATCTCCGAAGGTGACAGATCAAAGCTGAAACCTGAAAATGTTGAAAAGCTTCTCTTTCTGAAGTACAATTTGCGTGCTCTTGACTACTGTTATTGAAAAGTCTGTGTTCTGTTGTTGATTTGAACTTCTGCTGATGTTTATAACAGGAATTTGTACACGACGTGCCTATAAATACGTTTCTATAAATTTTGGACCAAATATTGAAAAAGTTCCGGTTCCGGTTCCGGCCGGAACTGGGTGGTTCCGGTTCCGGTGAAAATTTTGGTTCCGGTCGATCGCTAGCAGCAGGCAGCGTCGTTGGCTCAGTGGGTAGCTGAGCTGTGGGGCCCTTGCATCTCTAGTGGCTGTAGTGGGTTCGAAACCAGTCTGACTGGAATTAGACTTAGCAAAGCCCACCCAGGCCACCGAGTAGGTAAATGGGAACCGACTGGATCTGCCATTGCACCGAAGCCGCTCCACAAAGCCTGCCGCGTAGGAGAAGAAGATCTACGATGTCAGAAACTGTCTGAGAGACCAACTATGCCAGAGCCCTCCAGCATATGGGGAGCTGACAGTATGATTAGGTCAAAACACCGGGCGCTCTCCTAGCGAGCGGCACCCAGCAGCATGGCTAGGAGTGGCTGGCAGTGAAAGAAGGGCAAACGTCTGAGATGACGAATTAGTGGGGTTGCGATTGCGAAATGAACCACGAGTCAGATCGCAGGCCGTAAGGCCCCTCCCCAGCCAGCACATCACATTGATCGGACAGAACAGCAGGTTATAAATTTCTGTGCTGGACCGGGACCGAAGTACATGCTAAGGCCCCACCTACAGTTGTTAAGGTCAAAAATTAAAAAAAAGCTTTTTTGAAAGCCAAAAATTTTTTTAAAAATTGATATGCAAATTAAGGCAAAAAGTGGAAAATTCACGTACATACAATGTACATGCAACCAGACATGGGCAAAGGGGGGGGGCTGAGGGGGTTGGCCCCCATCAGGCTCTGATCTACAGATCTACAGCCGGCCGCTACCCCACATCAGGAATTTTTGGGAAGAATTTTGTATAGAAAATTATGATAAAAATAAGCCTGGAATAGGCGTAAATGAGCTCAGAATAGCTAATTTTAACTTATTTTAATGAAAAATAAGCCAAAAAACTCTGATTTTCGCCAAAAATCGGACTTTTTGGCTTACCACCCCTCAGCCCCCCATCAGGCGCTCCTACCCGTCTCAGCCCCCCTCAGAAATTGAAAATCCTACCCCCCATCAGCCGAAATGCTAGCCCATGTCTGCATGCAACTTTTAGTAAATTCTTTGGAAGCACCCAAAATTTTATCTAGCAACCTTCTGCACTGAGAATAAAAGTATAACTTAAGAAATCCTTCCTTAGGGAGTGCCCTAGATGTGCCTGTACTAGCACGCTGGACCCTTTCAAGACGATTTTCAAAAAAAATTTTTTACAACTGTAACCCACCAACGAAAAAGCTTAATCTACGGCCCTGTCATGCAAGGGACTGATACTGGTAAATACGTCCCCAAGTGATACATACGACACAAGAGAGGGGGGATTTTGACTGCTAGGTGGGGGTCCGGCGTTTCTCTCGGTCGACGGTTAGACTGTCTTGGGGTGGGCGGAATGAAGGAAGGCCGGAATTACAAGTTGTAGCGATTTGGTTCGGTGGTAACATGACGTACATAACCAGTTCTACGCTGAACTAAAGAAACAAAAACAGCACAGCCTACATCTGAAAAACTGGATAGTTTTTTCGTTACCCTGTCTATTGTTGCGCGAACTGAGTGAACTCAGACAAAACAAACCTTGCTCGCAGCGAACAGTCTACAGCGTTTAATTAAGAGGTACTTCCATTTAGTTAAAGGTAGCTGTTTTAAAGGCAATTTTAGTGTCTCTGCAAACAACGCAACGACAATCTTTCAGGCAGCTGTGTACCAGGTTCCATTTTCATTTTTCCCGCTTTGGTTTACAAAATTAGGCTTAAAGTAGAAACAGAATTTTTGTCACCAATGCTTATAAACTTCGCCACAGTTGATAGGGTAAAAAATTAAAAAAAGCTTTCTCAAGGCTCAAAAATTTTTTTGAAAAATCAATATGCAAATTAAGGCAATAAGTGGGAAAATTCACGTACATACATACTATTTTTTGTAAATTATTTCGAAGTAGCCAACATTTTATCCAGCAACCTGCATAATACTTCTTTTGCACTGAGCCTAACAGCAACTGCTTAAGAAATCTTTCTTTAGGTTGTCTTTAGAAGTGCCTCTAAAGACAATTTTCGGTGAAATGATGCAGGTATAGGTAGTGTTTACACCTGTAGTGGCGTTTTCGAACATGTTTCTTAACTGACTAGAAATGCAAAAGTGCAATATTGTTGTAAGTACCTGTACTAGCACGCTAGACCCCTTTAAGGCGATTTAAAAAAACAAACTTTTTAACAACAAAAGCTAAAAATTCATCACACCCTGTCATACATGTCATGGGCCGGTAGGGTGTGGGGGCTTACCCTCGTAGGCGTAGGCGCAACCTCCCTCGCCGGCCCCGACCCCCCTCCGAAAATTTTTGCGGCATTTTTTGGGAAAAACAGAAATTTTTGGTCAAAAACCCTCTCGACAGTCCATATCCCTCCAAAATTTTGGCGACCTTTTCTGGGAAAGCAATTTTTTACTCTCCGGTTACCCCCGACCGGACATGGGCTAGCATTTCGGCTGATGGGAGGTAGAATTTTCAATTCCTGAGGGGGGCTAAGGGGGTTGAGGGGGGTAGGAGCTCCTGATGGGGGGGCTGAGGGGGTGGTAAGCCAAAAAGTCCGATTTTTGGCGAAAATCAGGGTTTTTTGGCTTATTTTTCATTAAAATAAGTTAAAATTAGCTATTCTGAGCTCATTTACGCCTATTCCAGGCATATTTTTATCATAATTTTCTATACAAAATTCTTCCCAAAAATTCCTGATGGGGGTAGCGGCCGGCTGATGGGGGTAGATCAGAGCCGACCCCCCTCAGCCCCCCCCCCCTTTGCCCATGTCTGCCCCCGACGAAAAACCACATATCCCACTCCGAATCTTTCTGGCCCATGTATGCACCCTGCCAAAAAATCTAATTTTGTACCGAGACGTGGGTGGGCCTGTTTCCCTAGAGCAACGGACATGAACCTGGCTGTCCCTCCCTGAGTCCCGGGCATGCACTTGCATGATTGAAGATTTATGAAACCAGTTTTGACTTTCGGATTTTTATAAAGGATTAAAAAAACAACGTTTTTCGTCCAGTGGGTGGACAAACAGCAGATTAGAAGAACAACTGTAACTGGCCCCGTAGAAGGGCAATAAACTACTACAAAAATAATCTCAAAAGATGAGTATTTTGCTTGATCTCCTCAAGTTAGAATTTTGCACATTTTTTAGGAAAACCGTTTTAGCTCATTCTCACAGCTCTCATAACGGAATTGCTTTAAAATGATCATAATCGTTCAACCAAGGATCCTTTTTTAACTCATACTGAAAATGTAGATAAATGAGTAGAAGAGGCAGCTCAAAGGTATATCTGACAAATGGCCATGTTAAAGGTGGAAGTGACCGACGGAAAGAAAACAGTTAAAAAGAGCGACAGAGAGGTACTGACCTTTAGATATGGTCAGCGCCGGAGACCACTGTGATCTGAGGATGTCCAAACAGATGCTGCCGTTGCTGTTTATGTTCGGATGGTAAATTCGCGTTGTGAATGCTACCTGAAACGATGCACCACTGACTAACACATTCGGTGAACGGTCGACGTCATAAAAGTGCACTTTAAAGCAAGAAGAATTGCGTTGGCTATTGATAAGTCGGCCAGCTGTTAGGGGCGTGTGCTGGTGGTGAGTGGAGAAAATAAAATCTAAATTATCGCACCGCCGTAAAATAGTGACGCTGTTGAAATTGAGGGCGCCGCCGATAAAATCGAGCCCGCGCCGGCTAATCTACCCAAAGCAGTATTTAAGGTTAATGGCGACAAACACAGATCTGCTCTCTATAAGGCTAAAATAATTTCCAATTTCGTAAAGTATGCACAGCTAGACTGTGGTCCAGTTTCTATTCTAGTCGAAAATCGGAGTGCTTGGCTCCTAGACCAGACAAACTCATTCTCAACAGAAAAAGTTCTCACGGAGTGAAATAGTTACATCTAAGGTAACACAGTGAACACCAAAACAAAACCCTAGAATCATCTTTCTGTTAAGCGAGAAACCGTCACATTTTTGCGCCCCATGTTTTTACTTCACCTACACACAGACAAAGACAAGTGAGGCTGAGGGGAGGGTTTGACCCAATAAAGCTCTGGCCTCCCCCAAGCCTACCCTAACCCATTCAGGGATTGTTTGGAAGAATTTTGTATGAAAATTCAATAACATTAAGCCAACGAACCTTGATTTTAGCAAAAAATCGGACTTTCTGGCTTACTATCAGCCCCTCATCTGAAATGCTAGCCCACTTCTGCCTATACATATAACAGAGAAATAACGACATTTAATGGCACCAGATCAAAATCAACTGTTACTATGGTACCGACCATACATGCCACATGGGAAAAGTTGAGGCTGAAGGGGAGGAGGGTTGACCTATGCAGGACCTGACTACCTCTTTGTATAGAAAGTTATGATAAAAGTATGTCTAGATTAGGTGTAAATGAGCTTAGAATATCATATTCTAACGAAAAACAAGCCAAAATCCTTGATTTTAGCGAAAAAATAGGACTTTTTGGCTTACCATCCCCTCAGCCGCTCCTACCCCTCAGGAATTAAAAATTCTCCCCCCATCAGCTAGCCCATGGCTGTACCGAACCATATTGTGTGCTGTTAAGTATTTCTCCAATTGTCAAACAGATCAAAGTTTCATAAAGACTGCTAAAAATTTATGATTTGGTTAAGATGCGCAGGAGCGCTCTTGAGATACTAGCTTAAAAGGTTGGCCACTAAAAATTCGAAATTTTTCACATGAGTAGAGCAAACCCCAGGGCTACGGAAAAGGGTAGCTGGCACAATTTGAGCAAAACATAGTTTTACTGTTGGGTCATCTCATCTCAATCTAAACTGACAATTACTGTTAAATGATAATGACTGGACTTTCAAAAACTTTCACGATTTCCAACCAGTACTTTTAACCGTCAACCAACCGCTCTAAATAAATATAGTAACAGAACAGGTGATAAAAGAAAGCAAGCAAACACCGGCCAAAGCACTTGAAATTTTAGAGACAAGTCGGTTTGACTAACCTTGGGCGGTTTGAACGGGTAGTCTGTGGGAAAATGAATCGTAAGAAAGAATACTCCACCCTGGTACGGACTTTCTGGAGGTCCCATGATGGTCGCCTGCCAGTGAAACACTGAAACATCACTGAGTCACTGACGGAAGTAATCTGTTTATAGTACACCGGTAAAATTCGGAATTGTGTGTGGCCCCATTTCGAAGGCTGAGCACAACTTAAAGGTAATAAACCTTGCTGGGGTTTAACCAAGTACCACAAAACCGATCTATATTAAATCCCTCGTTGTATCGCTTGAAATGGGAGGAAATTGGTAACTAAAAACTCTTGCCTGCAGACTGTGCTCATTACTGAGCAAAAATTGATTGAAATGGGCATCATTAGCAACGGAATTGGCGTTAATTTAGTGCAAATATGTTTTCAATAACATGGATCACGAAACGTTAAACGGCCGGATTATTATGGGCCGCATACATGTAACAGGTAATCTGCTCGAAGTGTCTGGCGCTGGCCGGGGATTCTGAGCTCAAAGACTTTTAGAATTTAGGATTTTCACAGTGTTGGGATTTTTCAGTATAGATTATGTAACACACATGTAAGAGGTAATTCGCCGAAGGCGGTCTTGCGCCGGCCGGGAGGGGGTCTAATCCCCAAATTCTAAGAGAGGGGAGCAGGGCACTAAAAATCGCAAAATAATCGAAATTTTTGTTTAAAAATCGTCAATTCGGGCTAAAATACTGCCAAAAGGTGCTGTTTCACAAACGATTTCAGCAATTTTAGTGCCTGAAATTCCAAAAAAACTGTAAAAATTTGCTGCGACAAAATTACTTGCCAAAAAATTGGAGCGGGGTCGGAAAAATCGTCTCGGCGGGGGGTCTGGCCTAAGTCGGGCGGAGGGCAGACCCCGCGGATGGCCTTGTTACAATGCATGATTATGGACAAACAAACATTACTAAACAGCTGCAATAATAATTTAACTTTTTACATAACAAAGAGCAAACGACTCACAGTCATCGCCTACAGGACCTGCGGAGCACTGCGCTGGAGGGTCCCGTCCCAGATCTTGAAGTTCCTGAAACAATTGTAGATTGAGTCATCACTTACCAGCGATTTCAGCATCAAAATATCAATCAAAATTTCGGCAATTCTTGCTATGATTTACGCTTAAATTTAACAGAAAAGCGTGTGGCAACCTGAGAGCAGAAAGCGAGCCCGGAAAAGACCAACAGAAGGGGCCAAAGCGAAAGCAAAGTTCACCTTCTGAATTCGTTTCAAAGCCATTTTTCTGACTGAATTCTGTGTGACAGACAACAGGCCAGAAATTAATATCACAGATGCCTGACTCAGCAGTGGCTAAAGTGCTTTGGTTTACACCGGAACAGATGCTAATTCGCCGGGAAGGAGGCGATTCTTAGAGCTTGAAGACGCACGAGTCTACCGAAAAGCAGAAAGGAGAGATTTCCGGAATTTCTTCTCTTCTCGATTCATCATTTTTCTCTCGCAACGGCTTCGACACCGAAGTATACGGTCGATCTTGCGCCAACAAATTGGCGCCAAGTATGGTAATTTTGAATACGCACTTATCACGTACTAAAATTGGATTGTTCACAGTAGTACGCGGCATTTTCAGCCATTCATACTTTAAACATGTCGGCCGGACAGAAATGTCGGCGAGCGACATATTTCGACACTATAGTCAGTTAAAAAAATAAGCGACCTGGCGGTTTTTTGCGAATAACTTTTTTGGGAGGCCTCGGAGCGACTTGAGCCTCATAACCAAAGTTGTAGACAAGAAGGTCGAGCCGCGGTCTGCGGTTAATCCTAATCTGCGCAACGTTTACTCTGAACACTAATTTGCGCAACGTCAAAAATGAGCTTTTTCCTAATTGCGATAAAAATGAGATGACTGCAGAATTCGATTCTAGAGTCCTTGGCGACTCCAATGATGCTTTCATGACGTGTCTAGGCCAAACCGATCCGGAGATATGGCCGGCCAAAGTTTGCATAAATCGCGAAAAATGGCGTTTTTTTGAAAATTTCACAAAATAGGGCCTGCCAAAAAGTTATTCGCAAAAAACCGCCAGGTCGCTTACTTTTTGAACAGACTATAGTACGAATACGTCTTTTATGCCGCTGGCTCCGGAGAAAGTTTGTAAGTAATCGTTGTCATTCCAGAACGGAGTTTTAAAACTACAATCACGTTCTTACATATTTTTCCGTTCTACTTCTACATTGATGACTTGAATGAAATTTACCTACAGGACAGCGTTGTTGAAACAAAATGCCGTTTTCAGTAGCGTAAAGCCATGTTTTTATCACAAGATAAATACACCAGAAGAAACTGAAAAATCACAAAATCATTTTGCTCCAAAATAGTACGGAATTGATCGATCGTTCACAGACAGAGAGACAAGTAGATAAATAATAGCAACATTTCTAACAAGCAAATACTGGACACAAACTGGAGGACCGCGTACGTACAAAACTCCATGCACATCTTTGGCAAGTACTAGTTGAATTCTGATAAGGAAATATGCTTAATGGTATCACAACACAGTTCCAGAGAGAGAGAGATAGAGACAGAAACCAAGTACAGCTGAGCTGACCGTCTTTGTTCTGTATCAACGGTAGGGCGAAATGCCAAAGGAGGTGAGATAGCGACTGCACGGGGAAGGACGACTAGGCATTTTCGGACTTGAGTCGCACAAAACAGCTCTGACATACTCGCACTGGCTTTGAAATCTTCATATGACGAATCTCAGACTCGAAACGAGTGCATCTACAACAGATACAAGTACGTAGACTTTTGAATACACCCACCCAACAGTTTACTTAGAGCAGAAGATCTGTCCGCAATTTCTGCAGTGATGCTTGCGCTCACTGAGTGAGAACTTCTGGTGACACTGAGCACAGCTGGACCTGGCCGTGTCCTGCACCCAGTGGTCGGCTCTGGCGCCACTAGATGGCTCGCCCACCGTCCACGTCCACACCCTGCCTCGACTGTCTCCTACGTACAAGCTCTTGTGGTCTCTGAAACCTGTCTAAGCTCTATTCAGTTCATACGGTGTAGAAAAACAACTCTGATCCGATCCGATGTGCGGGGGCCTTACGGCCTACGATCAGACTCGTGGTACATTTCGCAACCCCTGATAAATCGTAATCTCGGACGTTTTGCCCTTCTTTCACTGCCCAGCCGCGTCCTAACCATGCGTTGGGTGCCAGTCACTAAGAGAGCGTCCGGTGTGTTTACGTCATACATGTAACAGGTCATCCGCCGATGGGGGGAGGGGGGTCTGAGCCAAAATTTTGGGGAGGGGGTGGGCACTAAAAAACGCTCAAAAATCGAAAAAATCGCAATTTTTTGGGTAAAAATTGCCAAAAATCGCTAATTTGGGCTGAAATACAGCTAAAAAGTGCTGTTTCGCAGGCGATTTTGGAAATTTTTGTGTGTGAAATTGTAAAAAATTGCAAAAATTTGCTCGAAAATTTACTTGCCAGAAAAATCGGAGGGGGGGGTCGGTGAAATCGTCTCGGGGGGGGGGGGGGGTCCAAACCGGGGGGTCTGGCCTAAGTCGGGTGGGGGCAGACCCCCTGCTACATGTATGGTTTACGTCATGGTGCTGTCAGCTCCCGACGGCCGCCGGTGCCCCGGTTGGCTGAGGGCTCCCGGCATAGTAGTTTTCTCAGACAGCTCCTGACGTCGTCGATCTTCTCCTCCAACGCGGCATGCTTTGTGGAGGGGCTTTCGGTGTAATGGCAGATACAGTCGGTTCCCATTTACCTACTCGCTGTCACCAGGTTTCGGTGGCCTGGGGGGACTTTGCTAAGTCTAATTCAATTCCAGTCAGACTGGTTTCGAACCGACTACAACCGCTAGGGACGCAGGGGCCGCCGTGACTCAAGGCAGTGAGCTACCCACTGTATCAACGACACGGCTTCCAGTGACTCTTTTGTAGGGCGACCCATTTGTATTATACGCACCAACACGCCGCGCCATATCTTGCAGGGGTTGTGGCAGGCGGAAGATGTCAGGAGGCGTGTTGGTGCCTAAATTACAAATGTGTCGCCCTACAGAAAAGGCGCCGGGCAACTTTTCTGCACGAGTATGAATACACCTTCAACTTCTTTGGGTGCGTGCAAAAATCGCACAAGGGGGAGGGGGTTCGTCAAATGATTAATATTTATTACGGTGGGGATTGGCGATTTCTATTACGTATTTTTATAAAGTGCAGAAATCACAGAAGTGGCCATAATTTTAATTGTTTTCACGTACAGTACATGTACATGCAGTCTCGATTTGAAGCCATTGGCTTACATTTTCTCAATTTCACTTGGATGAACGTGTAGATTAGAGGGCAGCCATACATGGGCCGCGGGGGTGTCCGGGGGTTTGCCCACCCCCAACTTGGGCTCGACGCCCCAAACGACCCACCCACCCACATGTAGCCGATTTTTGTTCCTGACCCCACCCACCAAAATCGCCGCGACCCCGACCCCAAACCGGCAGGCCCACCCACAAAAATTCGGATTTTGACTACCTACAACCCATTTTACCGGTCCATGTATGAGGGCAGCTACCGTTTAAGTCAGGGATTTCCAATTTTTCAAATGCTAAAATGACACCAGTAACCTTTGAGATATTATTAAGAGTTTATAAGGGTATATACTTCATCGACTCAACCTTTTATGACTATCAAACGTCGCTCAAGTTATATGGCAGCAGCCCTAGAATCCATGACATGACAAAACACTGTTTTCATCTGTAACATAAAGCCACCCAAAAATTGCTTCTACGTAAAACTAAGACTATATCTACATGTAGTTGTAGCTCACAGATAAAGAAAATTATGAATATGTTACTGTATACAGATGTTATTTTTTAAAAACCTAATTTTATATGGAACTGAACGAATTATATATACAACTCTCATTAGCCAAATTATTACGAAATTACGGGAAGGGGGTCAAGTTATTACGAGCGATTATCAGGGGAGGGGGGTCCGGAAATAGGTAAAAACACCATTACGTAATTGTTGCAGGCCCTTTTGGTCAGTTGTAACAGAACTTGTACAGGTGACCTTTTACGGTAGCATACCTGGAAGGGGCGAGACAGGTGATGGCGGCGGGGGCGGGGTTGTCCTTTCTCTCGAAGGAGGTGTGTAGAGTGAGTTTCTGTCTGAAGACCAGCTCGCGCTTCCACTTGAATCCGGGCTTCAGTTTGTTGTTCGACCTGACCCGCACCAGTCCGTCGCGGTTCACCACCACCAACGAATCGCTGGACTCTTGTCGCTGCAGGTTGTTCGACGACATCGCCCCCATGCTATTGCTGCTCATCGACCGCTGATAGACCGGCGTGGCGAACCCACTGTCCGACTCCACACGCACCGGGCTAAATCATTACGTACGTACGGTAGGTGTAATGAAGAGGGGTCGCCAAAAAACAAGTCCAGCAGATTTTTTACTGTAGCAAGCAACCGCAAATCCCGACCGATTTGAATGAATCTTTTTTCAACTTAAAGATAAATAAATTCTTGACAGATTGGGGAAGTTTTTATTAAGATACTCCACTTAGTTCCTGAGATATTTGCCATCAAAGTAGAGACCGCCTTGGGCCGGATCAAGCAACAGAGATTGGGTTTTCATAAAATCACGCAACAGGTCGCAAAAATCGGGGTTTTGGACAGGTCTCTACCCCAAAGTCGAAGCAGACGATTTTTACTATTCCATTGCACTTCATAATAAAACAGATTCCTACTGCTGACAACATACATTGTAGCGATGCTTTGCTGGTGACTCAGACACTCGGTTACTTCACCAGTAGATGTTTATGATGAAGTGCAACGAAATATTAAGAAAAATCGCTTTTTTTCCATTGCCAAAATCACAGTTTCAATTTAGAGGGCAGAGAACATCACAGGAACAAAGCAGAGTATCTTAACAAAAATTTCACCAACCTGCCAAGAACTTAGTTCTCTTTCATTCAAAAAAGATTCCTTCAAATCGGTTGAGTGAGATTAACAGTTGCGTTGCTACAGTCAAAAATCGATGGGTAGTTTTTCGATGCACCCTGTATTCGGCAGTCACCTGGTCTGGTCGGGACTGGCACTGATGCTCCATTGTCTGGGGGTGTCGGAGGCGGCGTCGACCAAAGAGCTCTCAGCCGAGTGCACCTTGCGCTGCTGTCTGAGCAGTCGTTCTTGCAGCAGTTCAGGGGTGAATACGCGCTGGCCCTTAGCCATGGTGGCGGGCGCCGAGCGCGGGGCCTCTTCGCCGGAAGGGCCTCGATGCATCGACGACGGCACCGCACTGTCACTCTCGGCAGATACGTTGGACTCCAGTTGCTGGTGGAACTCCACCGACCACAGCTGAACACACACCCGCTAACTACTCTCCTAGCCGTAAACATTTTTAGAAAGTCTGTAACAGTCAGGCACTTAACGCCGTTTATGGAACTGGTACCATGGTGCCGGTACCATAAACGGCGTTAAGTGCCTGACTGTATAACAGCCATAAAATACAGTCCTCAGACAGCTCGACCAACTGCCAGAATTGGACCAGAATTTGGACAACAGCCAGACATCCTTTGGTGCTGTTTGAGGGGTGGCGGCCGGCGTGTAATTAGTGTTGCTGAGTTGGCCGGTATCTGGTCTTGTCCGTCCCTAGCCAATTATAAGTAAGTAAGTAAGTAAGTAAGTAAGCGGGGGCGGGGGGGGGGGGGGGGGGAAATAATAATAATAAGTAAGTAAGTAAGTAAAGTTTATTCCCAGACACACATGTAGCATAAGCGCCACCCTATTGTTGGACGAGTTGGTGACCCGGCGCGCCGGTTGGTTTTGTTGGCCAATTTGCCCAATTCTGGCTGCTGGTTGGTGGAGCTGTTTGAGAGCGGGACTGTATTATATTGATTAAAAAAGGGCACCCACTATCAAGCGTTTATTAATTTAAGCCTTTCCTTCGCCAGTATCTTGTTTAGTTTCGTATGTGTACGTGTCTAATATCAGTTGTTTGAGCGCTCAGAAAATATCTGTTTGTATTGAGTGTGCCACACTGCTTTGGGAAAGCATTTGCATGCGACCATAACGTTCTATCGTATTTGTTTTTGATTAAAGCTTTATAAGAGAGCTGTTTGAGGCAAAAATACGAGTGATGCTCTTACTCTGACAATGCCGTCGCTGGATCCAGTAACCACAACGTGTTGCGGATCCCATTCGTTTATCTAAATGAACAGTAACTTTTACAGAATACATCACCGCTATTATATGCTGTATAAACCGGCTATAGGCCAGATATGGGCTAGCATTTCGGCCGAGAGGGTGGTATTTTCGAATTCTGAGGACGCTGAGAGGGGTTTGAGGTATGGTAAGCTAAAAAGTCGAACTGTTTTGCTAATATCAATTAGGATTTTTTGTCATTTTTATAAAATAGATTAAAAAAGCCATTCTGACTCATTTACACCTAATTTAGGCATACTTTTACCCAGACATGGGCTAGCATTTCGGCTGAGGGGGGTAGAATTTTCAATTCCTGAGGAGGCTGAGGGGGGTAGGAGCGCCTGAGGGGGGGCTGAGGGTGTGGTTCGCCAAAAAGTCTGATTTTTGGCTAAAATCAAGGTTTTTTGGCTTATTTTTCGTTAAAATAAGCTATTCTGAGCTCATTTACACCTTATCCAGGCATATTTTTATCATAGTTTTCTATACAAAATTCTTCCAAAAAATTCCTGAGGGGGGTAGCGGTCGTCTGAGCGGGGGTAGGTCAGAGCCTGAAGCCCCCTTCAGCCACCCCCCTTTTGCCCATGTCTGCTTTTACCACAATTTTCTATAAAAAATTCTTCCCAAAAATTCTTGAACGTTGGCGGCGGCCTGACGGGTCAACCTCTACAGCCCCCTTTGCCCATATCTGCTATCTTTATTGATAGACTATACAGACAGTTGCACCGGACAGACAGTAGACCGTTTTTTTTGCAGCGCAACCATTTGACAAATTAGCCTTAGTGCCAGATAAGACAAGAAAGAGCAGTGATTATTACCGACGAGAAAGCCAACGACAGTATAATCTGTTTGCTGTCCAACTTGGGCGAAGTGGCGCAGTTGTGCCAAGCCAAGAGCTGGCCGTTGATCGACCACACGTACAAGTAGGTACCGCAGGCGCTGGCTATGTCACCCTGCAAATAATAATAACAGACCGTAGCAACTACTACAGTCAGGCACTTAACGCCGTTTATGGTACTAGCACCTAGAGTGCGAACTGGTATTGGGTATTGGGCTGTTTTCCAGGTACTGGGTATTCGGGTATTGCCGGTCTCAGGTATTGGGTATTGGGTTTTTCAGGTATTGTTCGCACTCTACTGGCACCATCATATAGTGCCGGTAGCTAGGCTAGTGGTATGGTGCCAGTAGCATAAACAGCGTATTTCAAGAAAAAAGCTGAAGACAAAACAGCGTCCTACCGTAGACTCATTAATGGTCACAGCAGAGACGGGGCCGGCGAAAGGGCCCAGCTGGCGAATGAAAGAAAGACGAGAGAGATCCCAGACTATACAGGTGCCGTCACGACTGCCACTCACCACCACTCTACAAGGCAGTCAAGTAGTAGGTACATTTACTTGCCACACAACAGAGAGAGCCTCACCCGTACGCTCCAGAAGCGGCCACACACGACACCGATTCGGTATGACCGTACAACGACTTCCTTAAGCACAATCTGTACCCGCTATAACTGCGACTGCCACGGCTCAGCAGCTCCCACACGCTGACAACCTAGAAAAAAACCGGCCAAAAGTAGATTGCAACCTAAGCTAAGGTGCCTTACCGTATTGGTGCTACCCGTAATCACCGTTCTATTGTTGGGACAGGCCAAGCAGACGATTTCGCCGCAGTCGACGAACTCGTGAATAGCGCAAGACTAAAGATTTCAGATGAATTGAGACTGGCTGTAGACAAATAAGACCGACTTTATCTGAGTCGTAGCTGCCGAGCCGGAGACTGCGATCGGCGAATCCCCAGGCCAAATACTTGGTGAACATGGGCGGTTGGATTGCTTTGTTCTGCTCCACCGCACACAACTGGCCGCGCTCGTTCTGCCACACCTGACCCACCGCTCCCTTCAGCTCTACAGACACACAACTACTATTCCCTACTACTGCATCACGCGGTTATCAGTCAGTGCAGTCAGTCAAAATTTATTCTACCACACAGTTGTTAAGCCAAAAATTATTATTTTTTTTCAAATTTTTGAGAGATTTTTGAGAAATCTAAAAGATGTCCGGTGTGCTAGTACAAGAACTCAAGAACTTACAACAACTTCTCCACTTTTGCACCTGAAGTCAGAAAACAAACCTGTTCAAAAACGCCTACACAGGCCGAAAAATCTGCCTATAACTGCAAATTTCACAAAAATTGCCTTTAAAGGCACTTCTAGGGAATCTTTAGGAAGGGTTTCTTAAGCAGTCGCTGTCAGGTTTACTGCAAAAGAAGTACACATGTATTATGCTGGTTGCTAGATAAAATGTTGGCTGCTGCGAAAAAATTTACTAAGAATTGCATGTGTGTATGTGAGTTCTCCGACTTTTTGCTCAAATTAGCAAATTGATTTTTCAAAAAAATTTTCAGTCAGTCGAGGTCGGTCGGTCGGTCGGTCGGTCGGTCGGTCGGTCAGTCAGTTCCATTCAGCCACCTACCAACCGTACCTTTGCTAGGCAATCCAGGCGGTTTGAGGCAGTCGACGGCGTGGAAGAAGAAGCGTTCGGTGGTGACTCCGGGCGTGGGAAGCAGAGGGTCGGGCAGCGGAGTGAGTCCAGCGGCGGCCTTAGCAAGACCGCTGGCCGGGTGCAGTTTCTTCTGTGGGTGCGGCTTCTTGAACAGCTGCGTGGGAATCTGACCGAAGTTGTTGATGAAGCCGATGGTGGCGTTTCTGGTCAGGGGGTCCTCGATCACGTCGAAGTCGACGTTGCCCTCGTAGAAGAGGTGGTGGAAGAGATTCTGCGCCTCGATCGCAGGCGCTCCCTGCTGCTTGCAGCCGAAGATCAGATCGATCCACTCGTGCAGGTGCGCCGACACGAAGTCCGACTCCAGCGCCTGCAACATCCAATTTTCATCCTATTTTTGGCAAACAATTGTTTTTCAGCAAATTTTTACCTTTTCGTTTTTTAGCACCCAACTCCCCTCTCCGAGAATTTGGGGCTCATACCCCCCGCCGGCGCCAGACCGGCTCCCCCTTCGGCGGATTACCTGTTACATGTGTGTTACATAATGATGTATACTGTAAAAACCCTAAAGACTACAAGTCTAAAGAGCACCTGTTTTACTGAATGACATCGCATTTAGCCATAACCAAAAGTTCAGTAAGGAGTTTGACAGACCTCTCTGTGGATGCGGACGAACTCGCGCGCATCGCCCTTGGCCCAGGCGGGCAGTACGACGTCGTTCAGGGCGACGCCGCTCTGTTTGACGCCGAGGTCGAAGGCGTTGGCGTTGAGGAGGAAGTCGGGCAGGTAGAAGAACTCGGGCACCAGCTCCTTCACGTCGGCCATGTTGTTCTTGGAGGCAGACATCCAGGCGTCCTTCACGCAGTGGAACATCCGGTCGGCCAGGTCGAAGTGACCGCCCTGAATAGACCGATAAGTCGTGTGGTTTCGAACAGTCAACTACATTCTATGTACCTGTAGCTTCAGAAACTGCTGTGTGAAGGGTTCGAGTCGTACCAAATACGAGACAACAATCATGGCACTGCTGTAATGCGTGCCATACATGTAGGGTGGTGTTTCGCCTGAAAACAGAGAAAATAAATGCAGAATAAATGGGAACCGAACCGTTGCGAAGCCGTTGCGCCTAATGGCAGCAAGGGGGAGGGTTGTTTCTAGACAGGACTACCCCATTGAAGGGCTCTGAAAAGAGCGAGGGGTGTCCTGAGCTCTCCGAAAGGACAGTGGAGCTCAAAAACAAACAAACAAACAGCTCAGTCGATGTTCCAGTGTTCAAATCTTTGAACAAACTGATCGTTGAACTATTCTGAAAGCAACAAAATGGTCACCTGTAGGATCGTCCCACTCTCGGTATCGCTTGAGGAACTGCTCCAACCTGTCCGGAGTTTGCGCGCCCATCGGTTTCGACAAATCCCTGAACGTTGTTGCACTAGTCAAATCCAACTCCTATAAAATGTAGAAACGTTCTTAGGTCGGGTCGGGTCGGGTCGGTCTTCCGATACCTCACTATCGTAGTCGGCCAAAATCCAAGGGAAGACAGGGTACTGGGAGAGGTCGTTGTAGGAGCGTCCGGCCAGAGTGTTCAAGTGCATCAGGTACTGGAAGTTGCTGATCTCGCCGCGCACCCAGCGCTGCGTCACATTCGCCTCCCCCATCAAAGAACTGAACAGACTGCTGCGCCCCGACTGCTCCACACTCATAGAACTCCGCTGCCCGCTGACACTATGCGCGCCACCGTCCGTCAGACTCTTGGCCACTGAGATGAATCTGTAGTATATTTTCTTGCTTGCATTTTAACCATACTGAATTCTAAACTAGGCAGGTGGGTTGTTTGGCACTTACTTAGCATAGACGCGGTTCCGCATTTTCTTTGGGAAGGCCAGCAAGTAGTTGCGTCCGTCAGTAGAGAACACTTCGAGAGCGATCGGTTGCAGCAAGTACCGGCGCTTCAACACTTCTTTGATGTCTTCGTAAGCGAACTTGTTGCAGTGGCGTCTTTGTGATGTCGGTCGTGAGGTGCCGGTGGCCGTATAGGGCACAATCGGATCGTGTAACCTGACAACCAATCCTAATAGTATTAGGTACCCCTTCTCAATTAAGCAATTAAGGTATGAACAGTATGGGACCACCGCTATTTTATGAAGCTGGGAAATCAACCATACATGAAACACAGGGGTCTGGGGAGTCTGCCTCCACCCGACTTAGGCCAGACCCCCCGGATGGGGACCAGACCCCCCGAGACGATTTGCTGGCAACTATTTTTTAGCAAATTTTTGCAATGTTTTACAATTTCAGACACTAAAATTGCCAAAATAGCCTGAAAAACAGCACTTTTTAGCTGTATTTGAGCCCAAATTAGCTATTTTTGACGATTTTTAGCGGAAAAGTGCTATTTTTGGCGATTTTTGAGCGTTGTTAGTGCCCAATCCCCCTAGCTAGAATTTGGGCTCAGACCCCCGGCCGGACGATTCTCTTGGGAGGTCCGTTTTATAATTTCAGACATGGAAATTGCTAAACTGCCTGCAAAACAGCAAAATAATTTTCAGCTGCATTAGAGCTCAGATTGGCGTTTTTAGCAATTTTTAGCTAAAACTACGATTTTAAGCGATTTTTAGGGTATTTAGCATCCTACTTAATTTAATTACTGCCGCTAATTTGGGGTGAGATTCCCCGATGTCCTCGCCTTTTGGCGGGCGGGGTGGCCTGCTACATGTACGTTGAAGGGTGACTGAACGGCATACCGGTATGTAATTCCAAACCCCATTTAGCAGAACAATATCGTACTCTTCAGGCAAAAAGTCGAGATCGCGGATTTCGCGCGTTTTCAGCAAAGTGTATCCGTCGACCACATAGTAGTGTTCTTTGCCGAACAACAACAGTCCTTCACTGCTCTCCAGACCCTGAATGCGTGCACATCGGAACATGGAATGCAGTTCTTCTCCTTCATCCAACAGACGCAGTAGTGTCTGATTATCCGGACCTTTCGCTCCGCCCAGCTCCGCTTCTGCTGCCCCGGCCGCCAACACACGGCTTTCTGGCGACTCTGGTTTCGTCTTTCCGGTAGGGGAGGAAGTCGAGGAGAGGGAACGACTGAAAAGTTACAGTTGAATTTATATCTATAGGTAGTTACAATTATATCTCTATAGAATAGTTACAGAAACTGGTCAACTATCGTTTGCCGGCGTTACAGGCCTGCGCCCACAAAAAATAATGATCAGGTAATGTTAGGCAGCTACTCACCTAACTTTGTCCGGGCTTTGTTGGTCGCAACCGCTGTCCTGTGCGGCCTTCTCAGAATCGTCGTTTTCCTTATCGGTCGAAACTAAAGACTCTTCGTCGTCCAACATCTGCTGTTCATCTTCATCCTCCTCTTCCCTTTTCTTCGTTGAGATCAAAGCTCTGGTAATCGATACTCTACGGATCATACTTGTGTTGATTTCTAAAACCCACCACCAGATAATCTCCTCCCAAAATTATTATTATTGTTTGATATTAGAATTAGAGTTCGAACTAATATTGGCTTTTGGAGCCCCAATACTAATTGAGACCTAAAAAGCGATGTTGATATGAAAATAACGAAATGGTTGCTCGATGATTGCGTTTAGGAAGCCATGTTTGCGCTATTTAACTAAATGTTACTGCACTTTTGCAGCGGAACTATGCAACTGAATAGGAAGACCGGACCGACCTCTCATATCCCTGAACAGAAAAGATTTCTCCTCCGAGGGCGTTGTTACAGTAGTGCTCTCATCAATAATACGCGAGTCCATAATTCGCGGTCGCTTTCGCTTCATTTCATTGTAATAGGATTTGCTGTCCCGACTTATTGCCACCTTACTGCGCATCGATTTCTACAAACAGCTGCTTACAGAAGACAAACATTCTCAAACTAGACTGCTGCACGCTTTCGCAAGCACAGCGACGTAATAATATAGCAAAGGATAAAGAATTTAGGCAGCTTGGAAAGACCGGAAAGAAAGTTACATTTTCGGGCAGGTCGAAGTTGGGTCGGTAGGGGTAGTGAATGTAGAACTGCGAATTGGGCACCAGCTTTCGTCTCGAGCGACACGGACCTTCGGTGCTGTCCAACAGCCATTTGTTCAACTTGGAGCCCCAATCAGGACCCCACAAGCCGCGTTCTCTCGTCAACTCGCGCTCCACTCTAGAAACAGACGGACCGACTAGACAGACGCAGACAGAGAGAGTTACCGATGCCACTGGTCCAGACACCACTTCTCAACGTGTTCGTGCTGCTTCTGGTAGTGCTGCGCTTGCAGTCGAAACAACTCCCGAATAAGCGAAACGTGCACCCGAGTCCACATTAATAGCACCTAAAACAAACGGGTGACCGGTACCATAGCCGCACAGACACCCGTGTCAAATTACATCATACATGTAACAGGGGATCCGCCGACCCCACTTAGGCCAGACCCCCGATCGGGCCCCAAGACGATTTTCTGGCAAGTAATTTGTTGTTCAGACACTAAAATTGCTAAAATCGATTGTAAAACAGCACTTTTTAGCTTTTGAGCCCAAAGTAGCGATTTTTGACGATTTTTAGCAAGAAAACTGCGATTTTTGAGCGTTTTTAGTGCCTAACCCCTCTCTAGAATTTGGGCTCAGACCCCCTTGGCCGGCGCCAGACGCCCAACCCCGTGCCCCTTCGGCGGATGACCTGTTACATGTACGTAATAAATGTTGCGATAAATCAGACGTCATTATTTTTGAAACCAACGTACTTGAAAACAATGGTCCTATGTAGAGTATTTACGGCTGCCAAATGAAAACAAATAGTTAGCAAGAGATACCTGCTTAGAGATATTAGCAGCCTTGCCGTTTGCATTTACTGTTGTGGGGGTGGTGACTGACGTTGACTTTCGACTGGCGAACCGTTGAATTCCGGTAGCTACTTTCTGGATTTTCTACAAAATAATTATTGCCTTTACTGGTACCACGAAAAGCAGCTCCTAAATCCTACAGACTGCAACTGCTGGTGAATCTGTCCCAGATCTCTGCTGGGACCGCGAATTTCGCTGTCTACAAAGTTCTGCCAGTGCTGACTGGCTACATCGCCGACAAGTGAGCGAGCGGCGTTTATTTCCGGCACCAGGGCTGTCTTGAATTTGTCTTCCAACGCCTAAAAGGAAGTCATTACAGTTCTAACAGGAGAGTCGGTTAGTACTTGTTTCTTAGCTAAATACAGCTCTTCCCAGGCTCGACAAGCTCCTTTCGATACTGTAGCTGCTCCCTCTCGAAATCGCTTTCGTTGTTCAGAAAATTCTGTGTTCTCCCTGCAAGATTGGACAGTTTGATTGCCATTTGGGACTTAATCTCCCACTTCATCAGTTGATGCTTGGGCCATACGAGGGGTGGGGTCTGAGCCCAAATTATAAAGCACGGGTTGGATACTAAAAAAGCGTCAAAAATCACTAATTTGGTTTTAAATACAGCTAAAAATGTGCTGCCTTGCAAGCGATTACTGCAATTTTAGCATCTGAAATTCTGAAAAAAATGTAAAATTCGCTAAAAAATTCTGACAGACAGACAGACCGACCGACAGACAGACCGACAGACAGCCAGCCAGCCAGACAGACAGAGTAAAACAAACCAGGTCTCGCCGGCTGCCGTGTTGAGATCGAATTCAGGTTTCACCGACAACATAAAGAGCAGGTGGGTGAGACAGCCCAGGAACTCGGGATCGTTGTTGGTCGGCGCGAACAATACAGTCCGATTGGAAATAACTTTGTGCAAGCTGTCCGATATCAAGAGTTGGGCTGAAACTTCTCTTTAAACTACACCAACCGACAGTCTACGAAAGACAGAACAAATGCAGTTTTACAGGCGATGCTGTCCACCGGTCGACTCAGCGAATACAGCACCGCTCGGTTCAGACTGTGCACGATCGAATCGGTCGGAACGCCTGCGCCCGACTTCCGTTTCGCTTGAGCCAGTAGCTTCAGTAGGTAGTCAATAACGAATGATACGTCGCCGGCGTACAAACCTATAGCAGCCACGTAGTACAGAAGATGGACACGGAAGAGAAGAAAAGAGAGTGAATAAACTACTGACCGTTCCAAACGCAGTCGGCCATTCTAGAGGTGAAGTAGAAGACATTAGCGGCCAGCGTGCTGTAGCTGGCGCTGCCCACCGACGCAGTGAGAGGCAGCGAAGCGCTCTGACCGAAAATCAGCACGTCCGACGCCAACAAGTGCTCCATGGTGACCGTCAGCAGATCGGTGGCTAAGGCACTCTGCTCTCGCTTGCTCGCCTGCTCCGGCATCATCTACATACAAACAACTTATCTCTCTCTAGGTTTATAGAACGTTAACTTTTTGAAAGCAAAAGAATTGTAGACTGAAAGCATTTTTGTTAGATTTGCACATTAGTTAGTACAGTGTAGTGTAGACCATACATCTAACAGGAGGTCTACCCCACCCGACTTGTGCCAGACCTAACAGTAGGGACCGGCACGCGAAAATTCAAAATGCTCCTAGGCGAAATTGGGCTTCAGAATTGAAAAGAGCACACTTCATGCAGTCTAACAAAACAAACCAGAACGGAATTGGTTGGATAATAAGCGAGTTATGACCGTTTAACTGCGTCACCCAGCGTGCCACCTTTTCTTCCTAGAAAGTTGACCGCAGCGTACATACCGATATGACCGATGTACTTTATCAGACCGTCACTCGTAAACCCCTGCGCCGATTCTGATGGGACCGGTGTCATTCTAATCGCGATGCGATTTTCTTTTACATTTTTATATACCAAGACTGTAGGACTGTGTCTACCACCCTTATATACCGAACAAACACCTTGGTAGCTCGAACTAGAACTGAATAGTAGAGTGTGAACTATTCCTGTGTTTTCCAGGTACATTTGTATATGTAACAGCGGGGCTGGGGTTCTGCTCCCCTCCCACCGACTTGGGCCACCTCCCCGATAGGGGAGCACCCCCCCACCAAAACGATCTTTTCCACTCTCCCTCTCTGATGTTTCTGGCACAATTTTTTTACAGTTTCAGACAAGGATGAGCTGCTACAATACATGTAACAGGTGGTCTGCCCCCCCCCACCCGAAATATTCCAGACCCCCCGGATTGGCCCCCCTACTTCCTCCGATTGGTACTTTGGTGAGAAATTCCGGATCAGGTGTAGCGCGGGGGGAATCAGGAACCGATCCCAAACAAAATAAATGTTTTTAATGATTATAATTAATCATAAATTAACACGCTTTATCGATAAATATCGATTATCGATTATTTTTGGAAAAATTCCAAAATCGCCCAAAATGGTCGTGTTGTATATCATTTGAAAGCCCTTCGCCTGGCGAGTCTAATGATCACTACATCAACATAGGGCAAGCCCCGGGGGCCTGTTTTGCCAAATATATAAGTACCCCTAGAGACGCATCAGTATAGGCAGGCTCCGGAGGACCTGTTTTCATACATGGGCTGGGGGTGTGGGAGTATACCCCCTCGCCGGCCAATACCCCCTCGGCCGGCCATATCCCCTCCCCTCCCCCCTCCCAGACGGAGAAAATTTTCGCTTATTTAAGGCAAAATAGGCATATTTTGGCCTTTTTGGACCCCCAAGGTCTCCATACCCCTTCCGGATTTTTCCGGCCCATGTATGCCTGGTCTCCAAATATAAAAATACCCCTGGAGGGACGCATCAGTATAGGCACGCTCCGGAGGGCCTGTTTTCCAAATATAGAAAGACCCCTAGGGGACGCATCAGTATAGGGCACGCTCCGGAGGGCCTGTTTTAAAAACATAAAAATACCCCTAGGGGACGCATCGGTATTGGGCACGCTCCCGGAGGGCCTGTTTTCCAAATATAAA
Organism: Sabatieria punctata; assembly: GCA_030248155.1. Lineage (NCBI taxonomy): Eukaryota > Metazoa > Nematoda > Chromadorea > Araeolaimida > Comesomatidae > Sabatieria > Sabatieria punctata. Next base: position 108,721 of record JASANB010004461.1, on the reverse strand, counting down.
AATACCCTAGAAGACACGCATCAGTACAGGGCACGCTCCTGAGGGCTTGTTTTCCAAATATAAAAATACCCCTAGGGGTATCAATCAGTATAGGGCACGTTCCGGAGTCGTATAGTCATAAGAAAGTTAATTAATTAATATCTAGTCCATTTCTGACCTTTCCTGATTCCCCCACCCCCAGCTACACCTAACCCTATCCGACTTTCGTTCGTTACTGGATTACCTTCCGTGCCTGTTTGCGTTGGAATATGCAACTCAAATTTGGGCAAAACATATCTTTAACACTTATGAATAAACGATGAAAATTTGAAGGAATTCCACTGACATATAAATGAAAACGAATCATATTAAGTTAACTCGAATAAGCGATTACAGGTTTTTACCGCTTTTGTACCATATTTATTGACTACACACGTTAAGCCTGAGCAGGATTCACCTTATATTGATTAGCAGAGACGCAAAACTACTAAAGGATTGTGAAGAAGCAAAATAAAAACCATTGGCTTTGGGCTGCTTAGGATCCCCAATACGTTCGTATTCGATACCCCCTAATTTTATCGACCTCATCAACTTTAACCCAATTTCCGGGATCTTTGGCGGACCTAGCAGACCAATGCTCAGTCATTTGAGTAAGAGGAACACCTAAACTAAAATTTAAGCGGGCGCACCTTTTTAATTTGTTCTTTGTTTAAGAGCAAACTTTCGTTTTCTGAAAAAATACCGATTCTGCCTATGCTTAACCATGTAAAATTTCAATCTGATTTCCGGGATCTTTGGCTGCATCGATGCCGAAAAAAAATGGCTCAAACGAAAGATGATCAATGCCTCTTTAATACCGTCGGGCGCACCTTTTGAGATCATAAACTTTTTTTACACTGACGCTGTTTTTCCGCTTATTTTAGCCGAAAACAACCGCAGCTTAGCGTATAGCAAGGTGATTTGGGTGAATAGTTATGTTAAAATAATCAAAACAAAAAACCATAAAAAAAGAACGCGCTTTTCTAGCCGCATTTTTTAATAAAACATGATTTTGATCCCCGCGACACCAGTGTGGTGAAAACGTGCGAAGAAAATTAGGCACGCGGAGCGGCGCAAAATTGGCCGCCGTTGCCGGTCCCTACTAACAGACGATTTTTTCAGAAAACTTAGCAATTTTTTCAGAATTTCAGAGGCTAAGGGGCCGGCGAGGAGGGTGGAAACCTCCGGCCCAAGTATGCGCGTAGGCATCAAAACGAACGTACATCGAGCAGTATATCGATGACAGCTTCTCCTTTGGCTGGCAGAGCAGCATGGAAGCCATCGACTAGAATGTTTTTCAGCAGATCCACCACGGTCTTACGCGAAGGGTGCACTAAAACCCAATAGAAATTATAAATAGCAGCACCGCGAATGCAACAATTTACCACTGCAGGGTTCGGTGTCCAGCGGAGAAAGAAGCTCATCATCGGCGCTCTCTTGCGCCAAGAAGGCCGGGTCCTTAAACAGAGTGCCCATGAGAGAAGTGAGCAAGTCTTCGGTCGAACAGTAAGCTGCGAACTCTGGCACGTTGTGGTATAGAAAGGTCAGGAACTGCATGATCGCCTGCGGAAAGGCCAGCGCCCAGTGACTCTTGTCTTCGCTGGCAGACACCTTCTGCAACTCTTGCACGGTCAGCAACGACAAATCACTCAGACAGGCAGCAAAGGCGACCTGCTGCAAGCACTGCTGTATCATTCCAAGCAACGGCAGCACGGCGTCGGGACAGATCTGAATGCGGTTGATGGCCTCGGCCACCGAACTGTTGGAGGGCAGGCCGAAGACCAGACTCCAGATCGAATCGAGATTGAAGTGGTCGACGTGGTGAAGCTCTTTGGCCGGCCGGCCCACCAGCAGTGACAGCAGAGCCAGGTAACAGTCAGCCGAGCGGGCGTGGAAGGGAAGCACGTGTTGCAACGCCGCGAAACCTGGACAGTGACACAGCTCGGGATTGATGTCACAGGCGGCACCCACTGAGCCGCCGTGCGCAGAGACACTGAAACCGATCCTCGGCTCGTAATCATCAGTGGTAGCACGAATTGTTTGTTTAAATTTATTGTACAGAGTACAACACGATAAGACGCGTACACGAGGTACTTTTCAATGTCCTACGTATTGCAACGGTACAATGGATGGATTGTCCCGGCGGGGCCGTAGCCCATGCGTTAGGCCACACTGCGGGCTCATGACGGACACCCATATCATCCTGCCCTTCCTTCGCTGCCTTCGCTACTAGCCTGCACACATACTCGGTGTCAGTCTGGGGGACTCAGTGTTAGTTGTACCCGTTCCCGTTTGTCCCAACACGTGTGGTTGCTATTGTAGCTTTAGGTGCTTAGGCAGCTCCAGTCGGTTCCCATTTACCTACTCGCTGTCACCAACTTTCGGTGGCCTGGGTTGGGCTTTGTGCCGATCACCAACTCCTTACGGCAGGAAACTTGCCCCGCCAAGTGGATGAGCGCACGAGCTCGCGCACAGTGGCTTTGCGGCCTAAACCACTACACCAACTGTGCCGGCATGGCTGTATATTTTGCGGAAATGTTAGCGACCGACACTTTTTGACACGACTAGTAAGAATGAATGGGCCTTTAAGAAGCTGACCTGAAGCCAAGCAAAACGCCGGCTCGGTTCTGTACCACGCTCTCAGCGCCGTGCAACCAGCCGCCGCTGGCAGCGGGACCTCCGTCTTTGAATTTGGTCATCAGCGGCTGATATGTGAGGAGCGCCAGAAGAAGACGCAAGGCCAGCCAGACTGTGCAGCTGTGACTGCGCGGACCCAACAGCGCCAACACCCAATCGAAACCCAGCACTTTGATCAGCTGATCGCACAATCTGCAACCATCATACGTACTAGAGCAAGTCAAAGCATACATGTAACAGGGGGTCTGCGGGTCTGCCCCCACCTGACTTAGGCCAGACCCCCCCGAGACGATTTTCCCCCCACCCCCTCCGATTTTTCTGGCAAGTAATTTTTTGAGCAAATATTTGCGATTTTTTAGAATTTCAGACAGAAAAATTTCCAAAATCGCCTGCAAAACAGCACTTTTTAGCTGGATTTCAGCCCAAATTATCGATTTTTGGTGTTTTTAGCGAAAAAACTGCGCTTTTTTCGATTTTTAGCGTTTTTTAGAGCCCAACCCCTTCCCCTTCGGCGGATGACCTATTACATGTATGTATGAGACAAAGGTGACACAAATCACATCCAATTAGATCGCAACGCCGGCAGCTACGTAATCAGAATATCGCACGATTCGGAGGGCCTGTTTTTTAAATTAAAGGAACCCATAGAGACGCATCAGTATGAGGGTGCCAAACAATGATAGACCCACCCCCAGAGCAAACTAAGCGTGTCAGGAAAAAAGTGAAAGTACCGATAAGTAGGTAATTTTATTGTTGGTTTATACTCACAAGCTCGATACTGAGTGTTCCCTCTATTGGCTTTACGAACAGCTTGAAGATGTAAAGTCACATTTTGCCTTCCTATTTTGCTCATCTTCAAGCTGTTTGTGTGGCCAATAGAGGCAACACTCAGTATTGAGCTTGAGTATAAAGCCACAATAAAATTTCCTACGTATCGGTACTTCCATTTTCCCGATCATGCTTAGTTTAGTTTGCTCGGAGTGGGGCTATGATTGATTCGCACCCTGTAGGGCTGGTGCACAGCTGCCGGGGTTGCTATCTACAGAAAGGATAAAATTGAGAGTAATTTGGCAGACAACTAACTTTTCATTCAGACTTCCACTGGTATGTAGTAACAAGTTCAAGAGGAAGTTGAGACATCGATTGCGCACGTAAACCACGTAGGTGAACGAGTCCTGATATTCTGCCGAGTTAGGTCCGAATAGTAATGTCTCTTGGTCTTTCGCGTCGAACGGAATCGACGTCTCCACGTCCAACGAGCCCGAAATCGACAGCGTCGACGACACGAACTGGCCGAATCTGAGAGTATCATTATGCAAATCTCTAACGCTGTCGGTTGTCTAGAGACACCATTTTACTTTAGCAGGCAATTGTTGAAGTTTGAGTCGGTGAGCGGCGGCTGAGGTTGCAATATGGCAGCCAGCAAATTGAAAACCACGTCCTTTGTGGCCAGCAGAAGGTGCCGGTCGTTGTTTAGCCGAAACAGCAGCCGAGATAACAGACCGGTCTGGCGAATTACTTTCAGGTTTTCTTTCTGCTCGCTGAAAATACTAAACCTTCTTCGGCGAGGCAAACTGATCACATAGGCGCTTAATTTTAACAAGGCACAGTTGTTAGACCGAACTACAGAATAATCGAAACCAACAGCAAAACTGTTAGCGTTTTCTCACACTCAGTTTCATCAAAAACGGGTGCAGGTACAAACACTATTTATAAGTGCAGTCCAAAAACAAGTCGTGTCCGGTTCAATGTTCGAACAAAATCGACCGAACAAAAAAGAAACTATACCCCGATTCGGTGATCAGTTCGTAGAAGTGTTCGTAGAGTAGTCTCTGCAGTTCTGAGGGCGCCTGGTGCCAGACTTTCAGGTCACAGAGCAAATCTTCGAACGCCTGATGATCCGGAATGACCGATACTTCGCGCTGCGAATCCAACGTGCCGATTAGAGCAAAGACCAGATGAAGAATGTGAGAATTCAGCAGTCGACTCTTCTCCTTCAGAAGCACCGCGACTGTCTGCAAACTCAGCATCACTGCTCTTAGTACGGTCAGGCACTTAACGCCGTTTATGGTACCGACACCATATATGGTGACGGTACCATGCATACATGTAACAGGGGGGGTGTGGGGGGGTTCTGCCCCCCACCCGAAATTGGCCCGACCCCCCCCGGATGGGGACCCCCCCCCCCCCCCCCCGAGACGATTTCACCGACCCCCCCCCCCTCCGATTTTTCTGGCAAGTAAATTTTCGAGCAAATTTTTGCAATTTTTTACAATTTCACACACAAAAATTGCCAAAATCGCCTGCAAAACAGCACTTTTTAGCTGTATTTCAGCCCAAATTAGCGATTTTTGGCAATTTTTAGCCAAAAAATTGCGATTTTTTCGATTTTTGAGCGTTTTTTAGTGCCCACCCCCCTCCCCCAAAATTTTGGCTCAGACCCCCCCCGGCCGGCGCCAGACCCCCCCCAACCCCCCCTCCCCCCATCGGCGGATGACCTGTTACATGTAGGGTACCATGGTACCACCACAGTCGCCGAACGTGGGAGTACCATATGGTGACGGTACCATATATGGTGCCGATACCAGATATGGTACCACTAACTTAGGTACCGGTACCATAAACGGCGTTAAGTGCCTGACTGTAGTATGATTTGTTAACTTTCTCACCAATTCACTCAGCTATTTTTAGCTGCATTTTAACCAAAACCGACACTTTGAGCAATTTCGTCCTTAAAATCGTGTCTTCCTAAGCTTGAATAAACAAGGGCTCAAAATCAGGGTTGGTGGGCGAGTGGGGCTTTCCGATCAATCGACGCTCCACTTTGGGTGGATAATCCGTTCCGTGTGCGTCAGTGTTCTGTTCTCAGTCTATCAAAAGGCGGTGCGGTGCAGCAAAATTCAGTTAATTAGTGTGACAAAATTTCACCGCTCCTTCAAAGTCAGTCGGCCGCAATTAATCGAAGTGGAACGGAGTCGGTCGGGCATCGATCTGCTAGGCGGCGATAATAAACCGCTTACAGCCGAGCGCACCTTGCCACAGCAGTTCAGACAGGAGGAGCCGTGCCTTGAAGGGAGAGAGAGAGAGAGACTATGGTGGTGGAAGTGGTGGTGTTGGGAATGGTCTTCAGTACTGTTTTCGGCTACTTCCTACTGCGTAAAACTCTGTTCAAGCGCTCCGAGCCAGAAGCGCAGGATATTGGCTTTACGCTCTGACTTGCCGATTCGTCACCCTTCTCTCTCTCATTAAATCTGCACAACCGACTAAAAATCCCGCCCACCAGCCCATAAAATCGATTGGTTCGGCAATCAGACTAGAGCCGGTGCAGTTGACATCTCTCAGATTTTCTGCTCTCAGGCGCCAGCTACTACTGCTCTGGCCGGCAGAGATGATTGAAATGCTATTCTGTGGTCTGTTTCTGGGCTTCATCTTTGGTCTCATCCTACTGGGAGCGCCCAGTTTGGGAGATGGAGAGAAATATCGAGCTCACGATCGCGCCCATACGCTCAGTATTTGAGTGCGACGACTGTGGAGTCAAGTGATCCTGCTTTAAGATTTTGATGATTCCCCTTTTCTCAAAGAAGCGATACTTTAATTGAAATGTACAAGTAGTGTACATACATCCCTTCTGAAATTGCTATCCTTCCGTATGTAAGCGCGCACATGTCTTTCTAAATCACATTTTCGAACATGTCGTTCACAAAATCTATAGAAAACATTAATGATGACAGACACTAACGAACCCTATTTTATTGTGCTTAAAAACGGAGATACAGTTCTGTTTAAAGATTGTGATCTTAAAAGGGACGACAAAAACGGTCGTGCCGGCCAAATTGCGTTCGTGTACATGAACAAACAAAGGCTGCAAATTCGTAAGTCTACATTGCGTATGCTGTCCGAATAGCCGACCGTATTTGATTATTCTGTTCAATGCGAAATATGAAATGACGTGCGCCGAAATGGCTGAGGCGAAATGAACGATTCCGTCACTACCACCACATTCCATCCTACCTAAGCCCATGTCTAGGCCGGTAATTCCGCAAGTAGTTAGTTGCTTTTTATACAGACAGAATGCGAACGCAGGTACCTGGTATCCTCTGTTCTCATTCATTTGCTTGGCAATCGTGCCGTTGTTGCGAATGACGCAAAGCAGAGCTTTCAAGCTGGCATAGAGACCCTCCGAGTCATTGGCCATCGCCACCAAACCCAGCAGCGAACTGATGCCTCCGACGCTTTCCAGCAGACGAGAGACGGGCTGTGGAGAAAACGTACGAATGCCTGAAATAAACATCCAGACCTTCAATGCAGAAACCCGGATTCTTAGCTCTTCAAAAAGCTTACCTAAATAGCCAATAAGAACTCCTCCCAGCGATCTTGCCGGTCCATTCAGATGCCCTGCTGCGTTGTGCAAAATTCGAATCGGCGTTGCATTTTCGTGCGTCGAGATTCCCAACTGAAAAGAAAACAGCAAAAAATTTGCATAGAGCTTTCCAACCAGCCCTCACATATTTGGCGATTGTTTTACTGTCGGCCTTGTTGTAGACTTTTCTCAGCCTAGCCAGCGTCATCTGACTGATAGCCTCAGCGTGCAGTCCAAACGAAATCTTCTCCTCTCCAATCATCGGCATAATTCGCTGCGAATTCGGTGCATCGGGCAGCAAGGGCGTTTGGAAGCTTCCCGTATAATGCGGACCCAACCGAAAGGCCGACAAAATACACTCCACACTCAATGCTTCCTCCAGCAAATGCGCCGCTCCCAACCTCCACAGCAACTTCGACTGTTTGCGCAACGGTCCAGGCGGAGTTCCGATAATAGCGTGCACGCCGGTTGGTTGCGTGAGGGTAGTAGCCCCGCCTCCCGGGTTCTGGATCACATAGTGCATCTTCTGATTCAGCACCATCTTTCCGTTTATGTAGACGCTAGCCGAGCTTTGCTTAAGCACCGCGCGATTCAACACAACCGCCACATGGTACCACTGACTCTCTTCGAACCAACCTTGCAGCGGCACGCGCATGAAACAGTCGCCAGGGCCAATATCCATCTCCAGATCGGCGCCGGGACTGTCGGTCTCGTGCGTCGAAACCAGCAGCGCTCGGTCCTGCGGACTGATCTGAATGGTCAGACAGGCTATTTCTGCTTGTTCCAGTTGTGGCTGACTGGGCGAGGGAGTCTTGGGCGTGATCGAGTCGCTGCTGAACCAATCCGCCAGGGTGGAACTGCGTCGGTTCAGTCGTTCTGGGATGTTGTTCCCGGCTACTGTCCGACTGACCGTTAGCAATCGCACCGGGTGGGCGTCGTTTCTGGCGTCGCTGTACCGTTCTACGAACACCCAGGCCAGGTAGCTGAGGCCGGTCATCGAGGGAAAGACACGCTCGCCGCTGCCGACCCCACCCAGTGCATTTTCCGGTGCACTGGTGGGAGTGCTGGCCGTGCTACTGAAGCCACTAAGCGCCGAACTGCCGGCGTTGACGACCGGAGCGATCGAGGGTAGAAAGATGCAGCCGAACCCCTCGACCGACATGTCGAATTCGACGAACGATGGACTGACTGTCTGGCCGGCAACGCGACAGTCGCGAGGGGTCATCATAGAGACCAGCGCTTTCACTCTGGAGAGAGGCACTGGGCCGCCCTCGCTCAGATCCGATTCAGAGTCGTCGGCATCGGCTTTGGAGTCGAGAGAGCGACAGCACAACGGTTGGTCTAAGCGCAGGAATTCGCTGAAAGCCAATAGGGTTGGTCGGGGAGATAATAACAAACAGCTGATTTAGAGTAACAGTCAATTTTAGTAGTCTGAAATTGTGACAGAATGACAAAAAGTCAAGATCGCAAAAACCTGCAGGTTGCATGACAAAAAATCGAGTCGGGGCCCAGAAGCCTAAACTAGCTAAAAGTCTACCGCAGCTCTTTGGGTTGCATCATCTGAGCAGCCAGTCGCTCGAGAACGTAGTAGAAGGGAGGCAAGAGCACGTGCGACTCCTTCCGAAACAGCGGCTTGGCCACGTTGAACAGGTGTCTAAAAGCACTGATTAAACCAAATTCGACCATCTTTCTTTTACAGTCACGTCTCTATCGCTTTCGAAATCAGTCCTCATTTCATTCAGCAAACAGTGGCGAATGCCAGTCTCGAAGTTGAAAATTGTTCTGTCTTCAAGTTTGTGTTATTCGTGCTAGCTAAATCTCAGGCGAACACAGAACTCTTCATAGCTCAAACAAACTTAACGGCTGTTGAGCTGGTCGAAATGGTTGATTTTGAAAGGGATAGAGAGACTCCATACATGGGCCGGAAAAAATGAAGGGGGTATGGCTTTTCGGCGGGGGTTGCAGAGTATAAAAACACTTTTCCAAAAAAAGTCGCTGGAGGGGGTATGGGCCGCCGATGGCCGACTGACGGGGTATGAAATCAAGTCGGCCTCCCAAAAAAAGGTCGCCAAAATTTTTCATTTTCCCAAAAAAGATCATGGGGTCAGGGAGGTCGGGCCGGCTGGTGGTGCCTACCGCCCCGAGGGGGTAAACACTCGCGCCCATGTATGGATAAGTCAGGCTCACACTGGTAGCATAAATCAGAATCACCTTGGAAGCGCCGCTTCGCACATAACTTGCTGATTGCGCTCAGTTCGTACCAACGATTTGAGTACTTCAGCGGCATACAAGCGGCCGGCCAGTTGCCACTACAACAAGAATTCTATTAGTAAGTATCTATTATGTTTCAAATTTGTCGTTTCGAAAACAAAAAACAAGCCGTTTCAATTTCAGGAAAAATCGACCTACCAAAAACCGTCTTTTCCCAGCACAATTTGACCTACAGCAGCACGTTGGACTTGCAACTTACCAAAGGATCGGAATGTGTAATAGCAGGTAGAAGATCGAGAATGCAGACTAAAGCCTTTGGATGCACGATAATGCTTTCCGGAGAGGTGGGAAACAAGGTCCTGTTCTGATTGCCGTTAAGCAGAGGAGACACCGAATCAACTTCCCGGTTCAACTCGGCAGAGGGTCTGAAAAAACGTAAATTATCAACTTCTACCAACCAAACCAAGTTCAGGTATATGCGTATGGAAATTAACAGTGCTTAGATATTTGTAGATAACCTCATTTCTGATAAATAAGCCAAATTCGATATATTTTTAAGAGCGTACTTTTCGTAATTATCCAGCGTAGTGTTGTATAGCAGCCTCAGAATATAGCAGACGTAAGCGATGCGCAAGGGAATTCCGACCGGCAGTCTTTTGTCTTCCAAATGCAGTTGAAATACAGTCTGGCACTTCTTCAAATGCTCCCGACAGCTGTCCAGCAGAACGTCGCGCTCCTGCTCGGCGTCCAACAGCACTGCATCGCTGAAGGCGCCGGTCAATCGCAGACTCACCGTTAGACTGTCGAAGCGTACCTGGAACTCCGCAGCTTCTTTTTTACTTAATTACTTACTGACTGCATTACCTCAGTTTGGAAAAACTTGGCATTGGCCGGTTCGAATCGCATGCTGATTGTGAGAACTTTGAAGATGAGGTGAATGAAGTCCAGCACTTGCAGAGAGAACGGCAGCTCCGACAAACTGTTCCAGGAAGAACTCGGCTCCTCTGACAGAGCCCCTTCCAGTGACAGCAACAGCGACATCAGACACAAATAGCCGCCCGCCCGTCGAAATGACAGACGCACTCGGTGACTCTCTCGCAAGACGCAGAGTAGAGACTGAAATGGTATCTAGGCTTACATTTTGAAGCCTTATATAACAGACAGACAGACAGACAGACAGACAGACAGACAGACAGACAGACAGACAGACAGACAGACAGACAGAGTGAAAAGACTGACTGACTGACTGACAACAGACGAAGAGACAGAGTACGTAGACTGACTTACCTTAAGGACATCAGTTTTGAGTTCAAAGTTCTTGGCAGGCGTGGTGTGGAGTATGGTGAGCAGGTTGGTCAGATCTTCGTCGGCACCGCTCAGCATCAGCAACTGTTGCATAAGTCGCAAAAAGCCAGCGCGCCATTCTCTGGCGCCGGCGGCCGGTATCAACTCTTGCACCACTCGGATGCCGCCGCACTCGCGGAACACACCTGAACCGGCCGGTCGTTTGCATAAAACTACTGCACGTAGTACTACTGCCTTACGGGCATTTCCACAATTGCCTTTTAGAAGCATGGCCAGCATGTCGACTACCAGGAAAGACAGGGTTTTCTCGTCGTCACTCATCGAGGCGCCGTCTAAACACTTTTTTGCTCTAAACTCTGTAGTATGCGTTTTGTCTTTACTCCCTCTCCTCAAATAGGTGTGGGTAACAATTCTTTTAACAATTCGCGCTACGCCAACGAAAATACGCTAAAACGGCGGATAGCATGACCGGATGACAATTTTCGCAAAAACTGCATTCGATTTCATGAAAAATTAGAAAAATGCAATTTAATAACAGCCGCCTGTGGCGGACTTTTCTATGGCGCACTTGGTAACATTTTTAGTTATGGGCAACAGATTTGCATAATTCGTGCTACAAGAAAAAAATTTATGCTGAAAAAGCATGACCGGATACGATAATTTACGCAAAAAACCGCACAATCAAGGCTCCTTTCTTCAGAAAACGGACGTTGAAAAAACGACGAATTCAGTTTTCGAGAGGAAAAAGCCCTTAAACGACTGAATTATGATTCAAAATGCACATGTTATTCGATAGCTCATCCTCTGCTTCATATAAATACATCACGGGTGACTGTTTCGAAGCGGAATACCTTTGATCCTGTCGGCGAATTGAGTCATCAGCCAGGTGAGCGTCTCGAGAATGCCAACTTCGCGAAAGACGTCCTTGAGAATAGGATTGAAGCTCAGAATTCGAAAGCAACTTTGCACGCACAAAATGCAACACTCGGCATTGCTGAAAGCTTTCACTAAATGCAGTCAGACGAGGTGGGTGGATGGATGGATGGATTGTCCGGGCGGGGCCGTCGTAAGCCCCTACGTTAGGCCACACAGCGGGCCCATCACGCACACCCACTTAACTCTTTCCAACAAACCGCAAAATTCATCAATGGTTCGTTTTTGCCTGATGAATTGTTTTTGATGAATAGTTATTCACGTTTTACGATTACAATTCTTCAAAAGATGATGAATTGAAGAAATTATTCATCACAGAAATTGAGGAACAATTAAATAATGATTCTTCAACAAACTTTTATGCCAATTTTCCTTAGTTCAACCGAAAAAGAAACGTGCCACAGACACATAAACTGACTGGGCTCGCCGTGACAGTTAATCAGGAACTGTTCAGAATTGCCGTGTAGTAAAAAGACCTATTTGTCAAGTTGAAGTGCTGGACCATTCCAATGCATTTGATGAACAATAAAATAATTGATTCCTCAGAAAATCTTGCAAAAGTCTTCAAAATGATGAATAGTAGTGGACCATTTCATGATGAATAGTATGATGACATGATGGCATACTGATATATCAGTATGGTTTGTTGGTAGGAGATACTGCCCTTCCTTCACTGCCATTGCTACTTGAAATCCCAAAATGCGCTCTCTCAATCTGGGCGGGTCTCAGTGGTAGCTGTCCCCGTTCCCGTTTGTCCCAACACATGTGTGGTTGCTATTGTAGCTTTAGGTGCTTAGGCAGCTCCAGTCGGTTCCCAGTTATCTACTCGCTGTCACCAGCTTTCGGTGGCCTGGGTGGGGCTTTGCTAAGTCTAATTCTAGTCAGACTGGTTTCTAAACCACTACAACGCTAGGGATGCAGGGCCGCCGTGACTCAGAGGCACCCAGCTACCCACCCAGCCAACGACGCAACAGTGAGACAAGGCACGCCATACACTAAACAGGACAAAGCAAAGTGGTCGTAGAGCTTGCAGCGTACCTTTGAGTTTTCAGCACAACACAGAGAGTGATAAATTCTTTACAGGGAACGTGATTCAAGTGGAAGACAACGTATTCTAGTAATTCGAAGAACTTCAGCTAAAACCGCATCGAGTCAGGTTACCAGAATAGTTCCACTGCCACCTACAGTCTACCTGAACGGCTCTGGGCTTGGTGTGAATGCACTCAGCGAACTGACCCAGTGTGCACTGTTTTTCCAGAATAAAATAGTTGGCCGGGTCGGCGCTGTAGATACTGGTAATCACGTCCAGCACAGTAGAGCAGAGCACTTCATCTCCACTCTAAAGGAAACTTGTCCGAACAGTGTCACCAACCACCAAACGAAAGCAGTTCTACCTTAACGAAGACCTGTTCGAGCACTTGGAAAGCCAGAATATTGCGCACGCTGCAGCCCTGCCCTTGCGGCTGCGGCAACACGAACCCCGGCAGACTGTACAAATTGGTGGAGAGCGTGGCTCGCAGCTCTACCGGACCGGCAGTTACGGCCGTACTGAACATGAGCAACAGATTTCGTAGTGCGTCCTGAGAATCCGCTGACTGCTCGCTCTCGTTTCTGAAACACACACTCCTCCGCCTTAGTATTATTAGGCTTTTTAAGGCTCAATTCGAAAAAATGTTTGGGGAAACCGCTGAATTTGGTCTCAGGTTTCGAAGCGCAGTTGCCGCTCTGTTAGCAATGCTGCAGATAGAAAATCAACACTCCGGCTCTAACAGTCAGACACTTAACGCCGTTTATGGTACCGACACCATATAAGGTGCCGGTACCATCGGTACCGAGGGTGGTGGTACCATATATGCTACCGGCACCATACATGGTAATGGTACCGTCACCATATAGTACCGGTACCATATATGGTGCCCCACGTTCGGCGACTGTGGTGGTACCATAATGGTGCCAGTACCATATATGGTACCACTACCTAAGTCTGTCTAACACTATATTTGAATCAAATTATCAACTTTTGTATTTAAAGTTGCTTCTAATGCATCCTTCAGTCTGGCACTTAACGCCGTTTATGGTGCCGGTACCTAGGCTAGTAGCACCATATTATGAAACCCCTACCCATGTCCATGGGTGCCGGTACCATATATGGTGACAGTACCATAACCGGCGTTAAGTGCCCGATTGTCCTTAGATCGGATACTTGCTAAATTTCAAACAAGGAAAAAATTTGAAAAAAGACCTTCAAGAAACTTTTTTACAACTGTACTCATCCTCCTTCTGTTTAATCTAAGCCTAGGCTTGACTCACTCTAATATAAATTTGGTCAGAAAAACATATCCATCGGCCTCTTTGAAATCATCGAGAAGAACCGGCGTTACGTTGGACGAATCCTTTAGAATACAGAAAAGACAGACGATCATTTCGACTCGCTCGGCCAACCCCAGCACGGCGTCGCTTTGATCAGAGTTCTTTAGATTATCCAGGAACTGCTTAACACAGCCGCGGGCTGAAAATAAAAGATAAAAGGAAAAAATACGCACCGTCAAAAAGTTAGCGACGCAGGTGGGATTCGAACCCACGCGGGCAATGCCCAATGGATTAGCAGTCCATCGCCTTAACCACTCGGCCACCGCGTCAACAGAGATAGCGGCTGTAAACTGCCCACTAGAACGCGCGCTGCATTCTAAACTTACAATGTATGTACTTGATCACAGTCTGAGTAAGTATGCGAGCCGAAATAATCATCAGCAGTTCGGCGGTTGCCTTCCGCCAGAGCAGATTGTGCGGCGGACACCAGGAACTGGCGCCGGAGAACAAAAGCGACAGATCGTCTTTGCGCGCCAATTCCTCGCCGGCGCAACTTTGACTGCACAGTCGCGACAGCAGCTGAAGAAAGCCGTAGTTAATTAGCAGTCCGACACAAAGTAGCATCTGAATTTAAGAACAAAAATGATCATACAGTATAGATAAAAAAATGTCCCATCGCTTTTTCGGCCTTCACTCAAACGTTTCGTTCTCAGTCACTTCTTTACCGATTTGGCTCAAATTTTCAGCAAAAATTAACAACATGGTTGGCTAAATATTCTGCAAGTGTGGTGCAAAAATTCCGACTCATACTGGTTTTATGACCCGAAAACTAGGAATGAGGGTGGTCCACGCAAATTTAATTTTTTTCGGTAATACAAGGAGTACAGGCCTGAAACTTGCAGGAATGATTGGTGTTGCCATTGGGCATAACATACTAAGCGGGCAGCCCTGTAGCTCAAAGGGCACTAAAATGGGGGAATTTCAAAAACATGATGAAATATGACTTTTCTTCGTAAAACCGGCAAAATGACGATTCTAAAGATTTTCAATTTTCAAAAACCGCTGCAGGGATGGTTACTATGGTATGGAACAGAGCTTAAATATCAGGTTCATTTATTTGTCGAACTTCCTGCTACAATCTATTTTGATTAACAACAGATTTAGTGCTTTGATTCTAGAAGGTGCAGATTTCTTAACTATGGGATTTTCACTCATGTTTTTGAAATTGCCCCATTTTAGTGCCCTTTCAGCTACAGGGCTGCCCGCTTAGTATGTTATGCCCAATAGCAACACCAATCATTCCTGCAAGTTTCAGGACTGTACTCCTTGTATTACCGAAAAAAAATATATTTGCGTGGACCACCCTCATTCCTAGTTTTCGGGTCATAAAACCAGTATGAGTCGGAATTTTGGCACTAAACTTGTAGAATATTTAGCCAACCATGTTGTTAATTTTTGCTGAAGATTTGAGACAAATCGGTAAAGAAGTGACTGAGAACGAAACGTTTGAGTGAAGGCCGAAAAAGCGATGAGACATTTTTTTTTTATCTATACTGTATTATGCGTTCGTTCGCCAACATCTGACAGTGGCGTATCCAGGATTTCGGGAAGGAGTGTAAAAATTTGAAAGTGCCTGGATGGGCCGCTGCCCAACCAGCGTAAGAAAATTTAGCAAAATTTGCCTTCAAAAACGCGTTTAAAATACATTCCAGGCTTAAAATTAACAGAAATTACAAGGTTTAGTAGTTTCTGCCCATACATGGGCCGGAAAAATCCGGAGGGGGGTAGGGGGGTTGAGACCTCGGGGGGGGGGGGGGGGGGGGGGCCCCAAAAAAGGCCAAAAAACGCCTATTTTGCCTTAAATAAGCGAAATTTTCCTCCCTCCGGGAGGGGGGGGGGTGGGTGGCCGAGGGGGTGGTATGGCCGGCCGAGGGGGAGGGGTATACCTCCCTTACTCCCCGGCCCATGTATGTTTCTGCCCCCAAACCCCCTCCCCTTTCGGCGGATGACCTGTTACGTGTATGGACAGTACGTATATGAGAAGGAGTGCAGCCCACCTCAATAAAGACCTGATGTAGTCGTTGTCGTCTGCTGCGGAGGGAGCCCTGGCCAGCGCTGAGTTTGGGCAGGTCGTAGAAGAGATAGAGCGCCTTGGCCAGCACACTCGGCAGCGCAGCTCTACAGGCCGCTTCGGTGGCACTGAGACTGCCGCTCTGCACCAGCACGTACAGACCGTAGAGGAGCAACCAGCCGCGCGAGCCGGTCAGCTCGGCCAGTACTGCACTCTCTGCGCCCTCCACAAACTGCTCCTCTTCCAAAGCCGGCGGCTCCAGGAAGTCGGCGATCGCCACTGCTGCGTCCTCTGCAAGTTAGTACTGTTTTTTACCTGCCAAACCGCCAAATCTCAATCTAAATTGGTTTGTGCGAGCGAAGGCAGACGGGAAAATTTTCTGTAAATCTAAGTTTTAAACTGAATATCGACTGACTGCCCCTTGCTTTGAACAGTTAGCCATGCAGATGTATAGACAGAGACAGACGTTGCTTGTTCTCAAGTGTTTTGTGCGCTCGTTCTATGAATGGCCGGCCGGCCACCAGCTCATTTCGTAGTAACCGGCATGACTGAATAAAACCCCCGAGACTCGACTGCGAGTGCAATCGACTTTTTCTGTCAACAAAACAGCTGCCTGGCCCAACTTACACCGCCTGCACTAACCATATATACACCGACGGCCAGACAGACATTACTTATAGAGTCAGCAGACGTATTTAACGTTACGCACGGTAACTGCACCTCATGCATACTTCCAATAAAATAATGTACTAGCGAGCTGGGAGTTACCCAAACCTTGGAACAGTCATTTGCTCAACTCAGTTTGACAAGACGTGGACTAGCATTTCGACTGAGAGATTTAGATTTAGAAATTCTGAGGGTGGACTGACAGGATACACCAGCACGAGAGACATACATGTAACAGGTCATCCGCCGAAGGGGAGGGGGTTGGGGGTCTAGCGCCGGCCGGTGTCTGAGTCCACTCAAAAACGCTCAATTTGGGCTCAAGTACTGCTAAAAGCGCTGTTTTACACCAATTTTAGTATCTGAAATTCTGAAGATGGCAAAAATTTGCTCAAAAAGTTACTTGTCAAAAAATCGAAGGGGAGGTCGAAAAAAGTGTCTCGGAGGGGTGTCTGGCCTAAGTAGGGGTAGAGGACAGACCCCGGGACCACCGTTATATGTATAACGAGAAGAAGGATTGAGGGATAGTGGGCAAAACAGTATAGTTTTAGTCAAAATCAGCGTTTTGGCTTATTCCTTGACTGCTTTCCTTTCGGCTTTTGTTTTGTACCTTACGCATACTTAATATTTTGCCATAAAAAATCTGTCAAAAAGTGCTGTGAGGGTCCTGTGAGTCTTACTGTTCCATGTTTGTCCGGCCCCTTCGACTAAAAATTGAATAAATCTTGAGAAACCTGTGGCAGCTTCTAGTCACAAGTTATTTGGCTCGGGCAAGAGCAGTCTACACTCCAGTCCATGCCATCTTTGTTAAATTTTAGCTCTGCTTAAACCACCAGAGGCAAAAACTCTATAGAAAAGTGTAGAATAAACCAGTTCAATTGTTGTTAATCAGCAAAAAGCAGACCCTCTTACATCTACCGCTATTAGGTTGCATCGATGTAGAAAAAGCAGAGAACAACCCGGCTTCAACCCGGCTTCATTAGAGCCGGGCGGTGAGTCAGCCGGTTGTCTGGCATTCATGAATGAGGTAGACAAGAAGACGTGTGATAATGGACGCGTGACGCTCAATCCCTTGTAGAGGCGCCTTAACTGTGTGTCTGTTATCAGTGCAGCATGTCGGCTCTACTCCAACAATGGAGCTGGCGGGCTGGCAGCAGCGAAAAAATCGATCAGCCGCCGGGCCGACCGACCGACCGGTCGACGAAGCTAGCTAGTAGCTAGAAAGGGCAAAACAAACGATTGAGCTAATTAAATGCAGTGCGCCCGAAAAAAGCCAATAATACCGGCGCAGTGAGCTTGTCAATTTGGAGCCGAATCAACAAATGACTGACCGGTGCTCTGGTTAGAAGCTCTTCGGCGGATTTCCTGCACGAACAACCGACTGATGTGACCCGTAAACTGAGCCATCTCCTTAAACTGCGATGGCAACTCGTCCGGTGTGTACATTACGAGCACCTGAAAATTGTACGATGCGTTGAAACGAAACTAAACATACATGTATGTGCATAAGTGCACGGTCGGCAGCTAAGGGGGACAATCAAGTCTCCATGCGCAGTTCCCTGGCTCTTCTAGGTACAAATCTTCGGCGGGAAAATCTAAATTTGGCGGGCAATTCAAATTGTTGCGGGAAATTTGAATTTTTGACGAAGAAGTTGCCTAAAATTCGAAATTTTGGGCTAAAAAGTACAAAATGTTATTTTCGACTAAAACTACTCGAAAACCAGTTTTCCAACAAAAAATTGATAATTTCGATGAAAACCTGGGGTCCAGGATTGGGTTACTTGGGAACCCAATGCTCTATGAAACTACCAGACAATAATTCAGACTATTACTAAAACGAGCCTTTGAGTAACCTTTGATACATGGGCCGGAGAGGTTTGGGGGTTTAACCCCCAAGCCCTCGAATACCACATCCAGACTTCGTAAACAATTTACAATCAGGAGGACCCCCTTCTCAATTCTTATGGGACGCAACTGAGCCATGTTTTGCTATTTTCCAGTTTCATTTGAGAAAGAGCAAAAAATTGGCTTTTTACGCTCATAAAAAACCTTTCATTGATTTCACTATGACTTTCAGGATTGATTTATACAGTTTGCGATGTGTGAGTGCGAATATTCAAGCGCTCACTGGTTCTCTGGATCAAGAACTAAAATCGAGGTAGGGCACAGAAATTAAATTTATCGCATCAATAATAAGTATGATTATTTATATGCCCTCGACACAAACGTGAATGATGGGTATTATCATCTCATCAGCCATAAACACAAATCGAACACACACGTGCATGGCTCAAACTGAACTGAAATTTTGGTATTCAAATTCACGGATAAAAAGTTGATTCCTTTAAGAAAACGGCCTAAAACACAGATTTTGAGAAGTTTCGATTTATCAAAAAGATTTTCTTGGTCGAGCTACAAGATTTTCAACTTTCGCTTTTCAGCCCAGAATCACATTAGGCTGAACTCAACTACTGCCAAAAACGACCGATTTACCATTAAATTTACTATCTGAACAAAAACCAAAGCCTGCATAGGTGACGACAAAGTTTACCTTCGCAAACAGAGGCAAAACCCGTAGCAACTTTTGTTCGTGTTCCTTGGCGCCGACACTTGGTGCTTTACAGAATTCGCCGTACATTTTCCTCAGGTGCATCAGTGTCAGTGTGCGGTCCTGGTGCGGACTGGAGGTGCTTTTGGCGCCCTCCGACCCACCGGCATCCACCACCGAGCCAACGATCTCCATCTGCGGCAGCGACGGCGGCTGTGGGTTCTGTTGGTCGAGCCGCCGAGCCTGACGCGGACTGAGCGGCAGCGGGCTCAGCTTACGCACGATGTTCATTTATCTGCGGTACAATAATAATAATAAAATAGTGCTCACAAACAGACGCCTACTTATTTAGCCGCACGCACGCATTCTGCTAAATTAGTCTCTCTCGCTCGTGACTGACAAGATGGGAGATGAGCAGAAATCGGCAAAAGGATGGCATACGGAGGCTGAGCACATTGTTAGGGTGAGAAAATTAAAAAAACTTTATTGAAGACTTAAATAATTTTTTTCAGAAAAATCAATGTGCAAATTAGGGCAAACAGTCGGAAAAATTTACGTACTTGAAATTTGTTGTAAATTTTTGGCAGCAGTCAACATTTTATCTAGAAACCAACAATACTACTTTGCACAAAGCCTAATTAAAAAAAATTTTTTTTGAAAAAAAACAAACAAAAATTTTGGCCTTAAAAACAATTTTACAACTATGGCTCTGAGACATACATCCAATATCCATGATGGAGTTACCCCACCCTTTGCCCGAGACAGGCTAGGTCAGAACCCTCCAGACCCAAAAAAAACATAATATACGTTGAAGAGAAGTGGAGGTCTTTACTAGTAGATTTGGTTTACAACACAACAACACACACACTCTCGGACGCACGCACACAACCACTCGATAGCACGATACTACAAACACTCACTCAAACTATCAAACTCTTCAACGTATAACGTAGTATTAGTCAACTCCAGTATTAACAAACTAAGGACACAGAAAGAGATTACTACTTTTTAGTAGAGTGGGAACAAGACCTGAAAAATCCAATACCCAACACTAATACCTGAGACCCCCAATACACTTTGGTATAAAACAATCAAGGTTAGAGGTTTTTGAGAAAATTGAACTTGAACGATCAAAACGTTATAAACGAAAATGCCAAGGCAAAATAATGAAGGAAGTGTGGGGGTTCCAGAAGGTGGGGGAATGTAGGATTCTCTGAGAAACCACTAAACCGCACCAATCCATGGTTTTGGTACTTAAACGATATTAAAACACTCCTTGGACATGTAAAACAGTAATGTTTCATCATACATGTACTAGGGGGTTTGGGGGTTACCCCCTAGATGGAAAGGCCAACTCCCCCTCCCCCCCCGAGACAGGTTAAGGGAATTTGGAGCATTTTAGTGCCAGACCCCCATCCCTAGGATTTGGACTCAGATCCACCGGGCTGGCGCCAGACCCCCAAACGTCTTTCAGCATATGACCTGTTATATGTATGGGTACCATACATGGGCCGGGGGGTGGTAAGGGGGTATACCCCTCCCCCTCGGCCGGCCATACCCCTCCCTCCACCACCCCCCCTCCCGGAGGGAGGAAATTTTCGCTTATTTAAGGCAAAATAGGCGTTTTTTGGCCTTTTTTTCGGGGGGACGACCCCCCCCCCCCCCCCGAGGTCTCCAACCCCCCTACCCCCCTCCGGATTTTTCCGGCCCATGCATGATGGGTACACTTGGCTTTTGTTCAAATATTAAGCATGTTTTAAAAAATTCAGCAGAAAATCAGCAAACCGACCATCCCTTTGCCTTGCCACGTCTGCAACACCCGCGCACACCAACAAAGTCTATTACGAATGTGAGCTAAATCTACTTAGGAAGAAGTGCCTTGCGTTCAAATTTGCAGCCAACCGACCGGCTAACAAGGGTTGATCGAGCAAGACTACTGGGTCTAAGCTAACGATAATTCTAGATGCCCAACAACAACAACAACGGGATATATACATGGCTAAAGTTGCATTTATTACTCGTGTTGAAAATTCCGACCCACGGCATTTTGGTCAAAAGTACAAAAGTTAAAATTTGCGGAAATGGCAGTATAAAGAAATGTGATCATTCTTTTTAAGACACCCTGTAGTATTAACATAACTCAGGGTTCGTTCCGCTCTGACGATCGAAAATCCCGACATTTCCTGACAAAAGCCAAAAAATCCCCCGACAATTTCAAAACTTCTTCTCACCATGCGAACCTTTCTTGACCAAAAACTGATTCTATGCATGTGCACATCTCCTGTTATTATTTGTTACCGCTTAATCATAGAGATAAAATTTCGAAAAATTAGCCGAATTTTCGAGAAACGCGTTTGAATCTATCTTGAGGATAGAACTAATAGTTTTAGCAGTTTGAAGAGGTCTGCCTGGTCCACTGTCCAACCAGGGGGAGAAAATTTTGAAAAGTTGGCTTTCTAAAACAGTCAGGCACTTAACGCCGTTTATGGTACCGACACCATATAAGGTGCCGGTACCATATATGGTACCGGTACCGAGGGTAGTGGTACCATATATGGTACCGGCACCATATATGGTACCGTCACCATATATGGTACCGGTACCATATATGGTGCCCCCACGTTCGGCGACTGTGGTGGTACCATATATGGTACCGGCACCATATATGGTACCGTCACCATATATGGTACCGGCACCATATATGGTACCACAGTTGTTAGGGTCAAAAATTTTTAAAAAAAAAAGACTTTTTTTTTAAAAAAAAAGCTTTTTTTTTGAAGGCCCAAAAAAATTTTTTTGAAAAATCAATATGCAAATTAAGGAAAAAAGTGCGAAAATTCACGTAAATACATGCAATTTTTTGTAAATTCTTTGTTAGCAGCCAACATTTTATCTAGCAACTTGCATAATACTGAGTCTAGCAGCGACTGCATAAGAAATCCTTCCTTAGGTTCACCTAGAAGTGCCTCTAAAGACAATTTTTGGTGAAATTATGCAGTTACAGGCAGTGTTTAGACCTGTATTGGCGTTTTCGAACAGGTTTCTTAACTGACTTGAGGTGCAAAAGTGGAAATTTTTTTGTAAGTGCCTGTACTAGCACACTGGACCCCTTAAGACGATTTTCAAAAAAAAAAATTTTTTTTTTAAAATTTTTAAAAAAAAAAGCAAAAATTTTTGGCCTTCAAAAAAAAAAATTTTTTTTAACAACTGTGTATGGTACCCCTACCCATGGCCATGGGTGCCGGTACCATATATGGTGCCGGTACCATATATGGTGACGGTACCTTATATGGTACCGGTACCCTCTATGGTACCACTACCATATATGGTGCGAAATCGGAACGACGTGGTACCATATATGGTACCGGTACCGGAAAAACGCGAAGGTGGGGGTACCATATATGGTGCCGGTACCATATATGGTACCGGCACCTTATATGGTACCGTGACCATATAAGGTACCGGTACCATATATGGTACCACCACAGACCTCGAACGTGGGGGTACCATATATGGTGCCGGTACCATATGGTACCGGCACCATATATGGTACCGGCACCTTATATGGTACCGGTACCATATATGGTACCACCACAGGTCCCGAAGGTGGGGGTACCATATATGGTACCGGTACCATATATGGTGACGGTACCTTATATGGTGTCGGTACCATATATGGTACCACTACCTACGGTACCGGTACCATATATGGTACCGGCACCTTATATGGTGTCGGTACCATAAACGGCGTTAAGTGCCTGACTGTAAAACGCACTGATATTAACTGAATTATTGGCACTTGTTCATTCTCTACAACCTTACTGCATGCATCCAATTTTTATGGAGTTACGACCAAAATTTCCCCTGATAAGACTAGAGATGCACCCGGAAAAATATAATACCGGATACCGGATAATTTATGACCGTCAGGTGTATAGCAAACAGCAATCAAAGTTACATCGAATTCTACGCCTAAGGCGACGTCGTTTTCGGCTTACCCCCTCCAATAAAGTCCCTCCAATAAAAGTGCAGTACATACAGTACTGTCATGTCCCCCCCGCTCTGGAACGATGTCGTGGGCCTATATGGACGGCCCCAAAGCGCAGTAGTTATTGTCATTAGACCAACCTGCACTTTTTAAAAATTTTCCATGAATGGTTGTTTTAAGCTAAACTGGTCAGAATTCGTTGTTCTTTTGTCGCTCAGAAACGGTAAAGCGACGTCTTGTTCTGTGTATCTGCATTGTTAAACTTTTAGTAAATTAGAAGAAATAAAGAAAAAACTCCGATTATTAATTATGGTTGCATCTCTAGACAAGACCCCAAATTCCCTGAATTTTTCCTGACTAATTCTGTGACTAATCAAATCACAATAGAAAAAAGGGAGCGAATTTAATAAAAACCTATCCAAAAATCAAACAACGGGTCCCTACAGTTATTTAATAAAATTTCCTATTAGAGCACGCACGATCAATTGTAAAAAATATAGGCTACAGCGCACGGGTGTCCAACTAAACCACAGACGGTCTAATGGCTTCAGGGAACAGTTCAGTTGTTAGCAGCTCCCCAATCACAATAATTAGATACACACACAAGTCTGATGTAGGCAAAAGATAAAAAGCACTGTACGGACCGTAGCGTAGCACCGTCGGTCTCATCGGACCGTACTCCTGTTGCTCTCCGCTTCCGTTTTTAAACGCCGTCTGCCGAAAGGCGGCCATTTTCCCCCACCGGTTCGATGAGACGGACGGTGCTACGGTGGAGGTGGACAGATTTGTTCCTTATCGCTGCAGGCACTTCTGCCAGCAGGCAGTAGCCGTTGCTGAGAAAGGAAAGCTTGACAACCACCTCGAATATGTTCATCAACAACTAATCGGATGTGACGAAAATCAGGCCATTCAGTCGCATATCAAGACACAAAGCCGGTGCTGTTCAAACTATATGAGCGTTTTAAGAGCCGGTCTCTGGGCCGATCGACCCTTGGTATTGAGAGTTGAAATTTTGACTTTCACCGATTCCGCCCAAATTTGGTGTGGTAGTAGCATCTGATGAGTTATACTGGACCTGCAAAGATTAGTTCGATTCAACGCTCCAGAGTGGAATAATTCGCTCCGGAAATTTTCGCTCCTTAACTATGGGACGAAAAATTTGGAGCTTATTTTCTCGGGAATTAGCGCGAGTTGTGAACTGATATTTGGAGATTTTACTAGTTGCTTGTATGTCTCTGAAACACACTACTTACATCTACAAATTTCGGAAAAAAAATTATTTTCGACCCCCTTTGACCCCATAAAACCCCCCAAAATACCCCCCTGCCTGCGCTTTTTTATTTCAGAACTTTGTAGCGCTATTATTTCTGCATTTATTGGTGTAGCCAAATTCGGCATTTGGGTTGCGGAACAACGTCATTTTTGGCCTCAAAGAAATTTTATCTAATCAGAAAACTGCACAGGTTGACCCAAAAATGCCGGAATTTACTTCCAGCCTTTGATTGAGAAGTCGGATCTTTTAGGTTTCGGTCTCATTTGAAAGAGCGCGCCCTGGCCGATCGAACAATTGGCCGCCAGCCAAAAACAAACCACACAGTCCGGTACTGAAAGAGTCTTTAGTGAGCACATTCAGCACATTGCGCTTTTCTTCTGTTTTTGAGTTTTTAAGAGCCGGATCGCGAGAGAATCGACCACGTATGTATGTATGTATGTATGTATGTATGTATGTATGTATGTATGTATGTATGTATGTATGTATGTATGTATGTATGTATGTATGTATGTATGTATGTATGTATGTATGTATGTATGTATGTATGTATGTATGTATGTATATTTTTCAAACTTTTTTCCTAAATCGCGGAAAAAAAACTCCAGCCCAAGTTCTGAGTATGCTATGTTTATGTATCCTAACGCTTTCTAGCGCCTTCCTCAGTGTATGTATGTATGACAGCCATTTCCCAAACCATATGCAAATTTTCTACAGCAGTTGGCATTTTTGTTTTTTCATGCCAAATTGGTCTTTTTGTTGTTTTTCTAACAGTTTTGAGTCAGTATGGCCTACCCATCAAACTCATTTTCCCTTTTTCCCTTCCCCTTCCCCCCCCCCTTTTCATTTTGTTTAGACCATTCATTAGAAACTGCAAGGTCAGACAGAGACCAACACAAACAAAACAGCAAACTCAAGAAGGTCTATAAGGTCTAAAAGATCAGTCAAGCAGATCATCCATCTCTGTTGCGCCACAGTTCATCCTCAACGGTTTTGAAGTTGTCATCGTTTATGTATTCATCGCGCTGTACAAAAATGTAGTCATCAGTATCTTGGGGCTGTTCAACATAAAGTTCATCTTCATCCTCAAGGACTAAAACACAATGGCCAACTAAACCATGGACTAGCAATTCATTGAACAAATAGTGGGCTGCTATTACTTTCAGTTCGCTGCCGCTTTTGTGCAGGGCCTTTTGGCCTGGTTCCCCTGCCACCATTGCGAGCTTTTCGGGAAAGGCTTGACATAATTTGCTGCTCTGTGAGGTACTCATCTGGCTGGAAATGAAGTGCAGAGCTATCTGAAACATAAACATGCACGATTAGTAATTATAAACCATCTACTGTCTATAGTGGCAGCCTAGATTCATCTGCCATAGTTGCATGTAATCCAGAACATAAGGCATTTCTTTTGCCAATGTCCCAGAATTATGCTTCATTCATTGTGCACGACCTTCATCAAACTTTTCATAACCAGGACATTTGGTTCCAGTTGAACCTAATGTTTGGTGCAGACTCACACAGAGCCCAGCCAGATTCTAGCGGTTCACATCCTGCAGTACACTAGTCTAGACTATTGATTGCTTCTACAGTGTCGATTTCTTTCTCATTCTGTCTATGAGCAGGGGAGGCCAGGCCAAACGGCCCTGTACAAAAGCGGCAGCAAACTGAAAGTAATTGCAACCCACTATTTGTTCAATGAATTGCTAGTCCATCATGGTTTAGTTGGCCATTGTGTTTTAGTCCTTGAGGATGAAGATGAACTTTATGTTGAACAGCCCCAAGATACTGATGACTACATTTTTGTACAGCGCGATGAATACATAAACGATGACAACTTCAAAACCATTGAGGATGAACTGTGGCGCAACAGAGACGGATGATCTGCTTGACTGATCTTTTAGACCTTATAGACCTTCTTGAGTTTGCTCTTTTGTTTGTGTTGGTCTCTGTCTGACCTTGCAGTTTCTAATGAATGGTCTAAACAAAAATTGCGTAATACATACATACATACATTACATACATACATACATACATACATACATACATACATACATACATACATACATACATACATACATACATACATACATACATACATACACACATACATACATACATACATACATACATACATACATACATACATACATACATACATACATACATACATACATACATACATACATACATACATACATACATACATACATACGTGGTCGATTCTCTCGTGAACTGGCTCTTATAAACTCAAAAAGAGAAGAAAAGCGCAATGTGCTGAATGTGCTCATTATAGACTCTTTCAGTACCGGACTGTGTGGTTTGTTTTTGGCTGGCGACCAACTGTTCGATCGGCCAGGGCGCGCTCTTTCAAATGAGACCGAAATCTAAAAGATCCGACTTCTTAATCAAAGGCTGGAAGTAAATTCCGGTATTTTTGGGTCAACCTGTGCAGTTTTCCGACTGGATAAAATTTCTTTGAGGCCAAAAATGACGTTGTTCCGCAGCCCAAATGCCAAATTTAGCTACACCAATAAATGCAGAAATAATAGCGCTACAATGTTCTGAAATAAAAAAGCGCAGTCTGGGGGGGGGTATTTTGGAGGGGTTTATGGGGTCAAAGGGGGTCGAAAATATTTTTTTCCCGAAATTTGTACATGTAAGTAGTGTGTTTCAGAGACATACAAGCAACTAGTAAAATCCCCAAATATCAATTCACAACTCACACTAATTCCCGAGAAAATAGGCTCCAAATTTTTCGTCCCATAGTTAAGGAGCGAAAATTTCCGGAGCGCATTATTCCACTCTGGAGCGTTGAATCGACCTATTCTTTGCAGGTCCAGTATAACTCATCAGATGCTACTGCCACACCAAATTTGGGCGGAATCGGTGAAAGTCAAAATTTCAACTCTCAATAGGGCATTGGAGACAGGGTCGACGCTGTCAGAGACCGGCTCTTAAATATGTGCTATTCATATCATATTGATGTATACAACAGAAACAGAGAATTCAGAGAATCGGAAAGATTATTATAAAACAGATGAGTTAATTTAGGCATGAAGAGAGACTGGAGACCATTCGCAGTAAAACTGTGTCAACTGTATTACACAGTGTTGTGGCCAAGTTGGGTTGCTGGTTCGAAGTACCGTATGTGCACTAAGTACAAGGTAAGGATGCAGGATATGATAGGAAATTGCGGCAAACACTATGCCATTGACCATTTTGGGTACCACTCCTTGTGGACATGCTAAATCCACCGGACGATGTTGTGTTGATGCATGAAGAGCGTCACAGGATTCCGCCGAAATTCGGACAGCAAGCCTGTTATTTTGGCTCTGACCGTTGCTATAAGCTGATCATCCACGCCCGGTCCGCATGTCTGACTGAAAGGTAAGGTGCCCTGTAACACAAAAATCGGATTTTAACTTTTTTTACATTCCTTTCCATAGAGGATTATTATGCGTACATTCTTAGATACCCATACGTTCGTTTGACAGAATCCATGTGGAACATGATGTGTACACTCATCTGATAGAACAGCATAACTGGCACTTGAGCGAGCAATTTGGATTTGTCTTCTAGATGTACAGTGCTGATTGATGTAAACATAGGCTAGACAAGAGGGTGTACCGAATAGTAGACTGTTAATTTTATTGTCGGTTTGTTCCCAGAAATGATAGTCGCAGTTGATGGAGTGCGCAAGAAAGCACTCAGAGCGTCTGTTACAGTGGCGAACCTAGGATTTATAATGTTGACAATTTTTCAAAACTTAAATTAATCAAAATTTTTGGCTTTCAAAAAACTGAATGCCTTCTGGGCACAAAAATAACAGTTTTAGTACATAATCTATTGGTTTCTCTGAATCTTTTTTGCTATTATTGCAAGGGTGGGCCACCCTTGCAATAAGGGGTATCCAAACCGTACACTCCTGGGTACGCTACTGGGTACCATTAAGCGCTGTTTATGTTGGTACAATATGTATCTACGTGTATGTATAACTGGTGCTATTGATGTGTAACCGTTGGCTGCTGCAAAGACAGCCTAATAATTTGGGTAAAGGTTGGCGTCCAGTTTGTATTGGACCTGCCCTCAGGCGGGCCATAAACCAAGCTCGGCCCCTACATGCTCCCATCTTATCAGTGACTCAACTCCTCGCTGCCGTGCCGTGTGTTGACTAGCTGCCGTTCTTTTTACTGTTGCCCTGCCTCAATAAAATTGTTCTAACGCTGTTAAGAGGTTATGGGCTCTGACACTTTGTTCCCTGCCTGAACTTTTCTGTTTGTTCTGCTACAATGGCTTCTTCAAATTCTCCACCATTGGCTATCCTGAAAATGGATAATTGGGATCAGTGGAAAATGTTGGCAGAAAATTACCTCATGCACATCAACGCCTGGGACATTGTGCACGGACAGGAACTGAGACCTGTGCTTGCCCCTACCGCAGCTAGTACCGCCGCCGATGTGGTTGCTCGCAACGAACAGCAACATGCTCAAAAGCTGGAAAGGTACTGTAAACGTAGACAGTTAGCCATGTACAGTATGGTCAATGCTCTTTCAAAAGACGTGTTCAAAGTGATTCACATCGTGGATCGCCAAAACCCTACCGCTCTTTGGACACTGCTAGAGAACTATTTTGAGAGAAAATCAGACTTGAGTACCAATTCCAAAGACAGTACAGCTCTCAGTGCGGCACACGATACTACAGTTGCGCGTGGCAAAGCTAGGAGGGGCAGAGGTGGAGCGCAAGTATTTGCTCGATTTTCGCTGATCGGCATTTGGGCTGGCTAACAGTTTTTGCAAAGCAGAATGGTCGCTACGCAGCTCAAAAGTGCGGCCAAGTAAGAACTTTTCAAAATATTCACAGCCCCATACTGCGGCGAGGGCTTCACGTTCGCCTGCAGAAAAATTGCGCTTGCGCAGTAGCTACTGCAGTAGGAGTATAAACTCTTAACAGCGTTAGAACAATTTTATTGAGGCAGGGCAACAGTAAAAAGAACAGCAGCTAGTCAACACACGGCATGGCGATTCAGTTGCGATACGCCGACTTAATTACCCATGGAGAGGTGCGATACGCCCACCCGTCCGAAACGCCGACCAGAGAGGTGCGAAACGCCGACTTGATTGACAGGTGCGATAGGACGACTGCAGGTGCGATACGCCCACTGCCAGTACAGCAGTAGGAAGGCGCCAGTTTTGAATGCTTCACTTATGACACACATTGTACGTAACTTATCTGGCTAAAACAACCGATTAAAGATGAAACAATATCGGAAAACCGAATACCCAATATTGAAGATCCCGATGTCAAATACCCATACCAAATATTTTTCAGACTCAGACCGAAAATTACTGAATTATGCCTAACTTTCAATTTAGGGTCTCAATTAGGGTTCTGACGTTATATCGATATCGAAAAGTCGATACATCGACCCTTTTTCCAATATCGATATCGCGATATTTCGCATCGATATTTTCGATATTTTTCTGTGCGGAAAAGTAGGAAAAAGCATAACTGACATCAAGTCTATTTCTCTGGAACAGTAAAAAACAATTTTTCCTGGACAACTCAGAAATCGATGGTATAGTCAAAACCTAACAGTGGCATGATAGCTCTCAGAAACATCAATTTCTCGGCATTCTCATCTTTCAGACAGAACGCTTAGGTTCTAAAATGTCTGCAGCAACACTGAAGAGCAGTTCACTCCGCACACTTGAAGCAGGTTGGCAGAAGCAGACATAGGCTAGCTTTTCGGCTGAGGGGCTGTAAATTTACAAATCCTGAGGGGTTGCCGCCGGCTGATAGGTATTTGAAAGGATGGTAACCGATTTTTTACTGAAGTCAAGGTTTTTTGCATATTTGTCATTAACCCAAAGTTAAACTACGCTAGTCTGTCTGAGCTCATTTATGCCTAATGAGGGTGGGGGCATCGGCCTGAGGGTTCAAATTTTCATTGAAGGATGACCTTCCAATGACATAACCGAGACAGTTGAAACACTTGCTCTGAAACTCTGCTGGCTTGTCAAACTTTCTAGAGTTGCTGGCTCTCCCTCTTGCTCCGCCTCTGCCCCTCCTAGCTTTGCCACACGCAACTGTAGTATCGCGCGCCGCACTGAGAGCTGTACTGTCTTTCGAATTGGTACTCAAGTCTGATTTTCTCTCAAAATAGTTCTCTAGCAGTGTCCAAAGAGCGGTAGGGTTTTGGCGATCCATGATGTGAATCACTTTGAACACGTCTTTTGAGAGAGCATTGACCATACTGTACATGGCTAACTGTCTACGTTTACAGTACCTTTCCAGCTGTTGAGCATGTTGCTGTTCGTTGCGAGCAACCACATCGGCGGCGGTACCAGCTGGGGTAGGGCAAGCACAGGTCTGAGTTCCTGTCCGCGCACAATGTCCCAGGTGTTGATGTGCATGAGGTAATTTTCTGCCAACATTTTCCACTGATCCCAATTATCCATTTTCAGGATAGCCAATGGTGGAGAATTTGAAGAAGCCATTGTAGCGGAACAAACAGAAAAGTTCAGGCAGGGAACAAAGTGTCAGAGCCCATAACCTCTTAACAGCGTTAGAACAATTTTATTGAGGCAGGGCAACAGTAAAAAGAACGGCAGCTAGTCAACACACGGCACGGCAGCGAGGAGTTGAGTCACTGATAAGATGGGAGCATGTAGGGGCCGAGCTTGGTTTATGGCCCGCCTGAGGGCAGGTCCAATACAAACTGGACGCCAACCTTTACCCAAATTATTAGGCTGTCTTTGCAGCAGCCAACGGTTACACATCAATAGCACCAGTTATACATACACGTAGATACATATTGTACCAACATAAACAGCGCTTAATGGTACCCAGTAGCGTACCCAGGAGTGTACGGTTTGGATACCCCTTATTGCAAGGGTGGCCCACCCTTGCAATAATAGCAAAAAAGATTCAGAGAAACCAATAGATTATGTACTAAAACTGTTATTTTTGTGCCCAGAAGGCATTCAGTTTTTTGAAAGCCAAAAATTTTGATTAATTTAAGTTTTGAAAAATTGTCAACATTATAAATCCTAGGTTCGCCACTGTAACAGACGCTCTGAGTGCTTTCTTGCGCACTCCATCAACTGCGACTATCATTTCTGGGAACAAACCGACAATAAAATTAACAGTCTACTATTCGGTACACCCTCTTGTCTAGCCTATGTTTACATCAATCAGCACTGTACATCTAGAAGACAAATCCAAATTGCTTGCTCAAGTGCCAGTTATGCTGTTCTATCAGACGAGTGTACACATCATGTTCCACATGGATTCTGTCAAACGAACGTATGGGTATCTAAGAATGTATGCATAATAATCCTCTAAGGAAAGGAATGTAAAAAAAGTTAAAATCCGATTTTTGTGTTACAGGGCACCTTACCTTTCAGTCAGACATGCGGACCGGGCGTGGATGATCAGCTTATAGCAACGGTCAGAGCCAAAATAACAGGCTTGCTGTCCGAATTTCGGCGGAATCCTGTGACGCTCTTCATGCATCAACACAATATCGTCTGGTGGATTTAGCATGTCCACAAGGAGTGGTACCCAAAATGGTCAATGGCATAGTGTTTGCCACAATTTCCTATCAAATCCTGCATCCTTACCTTGTACTTAGTGCACATACGGTACTTCGAACCTGCAACCCAACTTGGCCACAACACTGTATAATAGGGTTCTGACGATATATCGATATCGATATCGAAAAGTCGATATATCGACCCTTTTTCCAATATCGATATCGATATCGCGATATTTTGCATCGATATTTTCGATATTTTTCTGTGCGGAAAAGTAGGAAAAAGCATAACTGACATCAAGTCTATTTCTCTGGAACAGTAAAAAACTGTTTTTCCTGGAGAACTCAGAAATCGACGGTATAGTCAAACCTAACAGTGGTATGATAGCTCTCAGAAACATCAATTTCTCGGCATTCTGAGCTTTTAGACAGCAACGCTTAGGTTCTTAAATGTCTGCAGAAACATTAAAGAGCTGCTCACTCAGCACACTTGAAGCAGGAGGGCAGAAACATACATGGGCTAGCATTTTGGCTGGGGGTGGCAAATTTTCAAATCCGGAGGTGGTACCGCCAGGCGCAACATGGACATTAACTCTAACTTCTCAATTCTCTGGCCTGGAGCCCGTTTTCCCATCGAGTTTCTCCACCGAGATCTACTATGCGCCTTCAAGCTTTTTGCTGCTAAGACCTGCATAAAATTCGTCAAGAAAACTGAAACCGACAAAGATTTTGTGTTTATACAAGACGATAAGGGGTAAGCAATAGTTCGGCATTTGCTACAGATTGTTAAAAAAAACTGGAATATTACCTCCAGTAAGTTTGAGCAGACGGATTTTCTAGCTCCCACTGTCATTTGAAAGAGGTTGTTTCTTCTGTTTTTTAAGTTCAGTGGGGGTGATGGGGGTCCCCTAAGGGTACTGTTATTTTACTAGTGGATTTTTATTTTACTATTTACTAAATTTACCACAAATTCAGCTCTTAAATTTAATTTTTAGTTTTATTTTACTACCAAGCAGCTCCGATTTTACTAATTTTTGTTTTACTAATAATTTTACTAATTCTACTACTATTTTACTACGATTTTACTAGTCATTAGGGACAATTTTGCATCAATGATGCCAAGATCTCATGAATAATTAATGTTGGTGCTAAATAGTTGCTAAATTTGATCATGATAGAAGGTTCTCAAGAACTTTAGAGACAAAACTGTGTGAAATTCGACTAACAAAAGTGCGCCCACACATCTTTTATTGCAAAATTGATCAATAATTTGGCTGGAATTCACCAAAAACTAGTAAAATAGTAGTAAAATTTTCATTTTACTATAAAGGGTCTTTGTTAATTTAATTTAATTTTTATTTTACTATTGGCTCTTAATTTTACTTTTTACTATTATTTTAATACTATTAGTAAAATACCACTAGTATTACTAATTTTTGTTTTACTATACTGTAGTAAAATAACAGTACCTAAGGGGAGAAAAGGCACCAAGAACACTTCCCGGCATTCTCTCAACTGACGTGGAGGGAGCTCCTTCGATAGCGCTGAACCCACTCAGACATGGGTGTTGCTTGTTGTTTCTGCTCCAAGTAGCATTCAGCTGTTGAATAATGGTTATTGGAAGCACAGCGAGCTTTGTGCAAAAGTTAGCGTAGACTGCGCATTCCGAATTTGCGACAAATGCCGTGATAATTAATAATACCATAAAAAACTGAAAGAAAACAGGAGAAAATTGCAGTGTGCTGAATTTGCTCAATTTAAACTCTTACGGGACCCGACTTAGTGGGTTCTTTTTGGTCGACGACTACCCAATTGATCGTGCTCTTTAAAATGACACGGGGGGCAAGGAGATCGGTCGGCTCAAACTAAAGCTGAGGTAAATCCCGGTTTTTTAACAACCTGTATAACAGGGTTGTATATTTTTCCGAAAAAAACCTCGGCCTGTTTTTTTCCAGTTTTTTTCCGGTTTTTTTCCGGTTTTTTTCCTAAATCGCGGAAAAAAACTCCAGCCCAAGTTCTGAGTATCCTAGGCTGGTTTTATGATTCCTAACGCTTTCTAGCGCCTTCCTCAGTCTTGTTAGACCAGAAATACACGTGTTACATTGATATAAATCACGAAACAGGCATGAAACAGTGCCTGACAGGTTCCATAAATAACGCTATATGCAAATTTTCTTACAGCAGTTGGCATTTTTGTTTTTTCATGCCAAATTTGGTCTTTTTTGTTGTTTTTCTAACAGTTTTGAGTCAGTATGGCCTATTATACATAGCAAAAGTCCATTTTTTAAACGAAAAATAACGTAAATTAGCTATTTTTAGCTTGAGTTTTTTTCCGCGATTTATGTTTTTTTCCGACCCTTAGGAAAAAACCGGTTTTTTTCCGGAAAAAAACAGTTTTTTTCCGGTGTTTTTTTCCCACCTCACATCCCTGCTGTATAATACTGTACCGTTTTACGGCTACGTACTGTATACCTTTTAAAGTGCTTGTCTGTAACAAAAGTTTAGCAACTTTCTTTCATTCCAATTCCAACCTAATAATATTTATTATTAAGAAAGAAATGTTACACCGATGGATTGGGTAATTCGGGTGGAAAGCAGATTCTGAATCTTGGAAGTTCCGACGACAATTGCTGGCAACACGGCACAATAATCCATGAAATCATGCACAAATTGGGTTTTCTGCACGAACATTGTCGCACTGACAGAGATGAATTCATACAATTGTTTCCGGAGCTCATACCCTCTCATTTGGTCTCTCAGTATCGAACTGCCAAAGAGATTGGCTTGCTGGATTACAAATTAATCGGACCCTACGATTATCAAAGTGTCATGCACTATTCGGAGTTTTTGCCAGGTATGCAACGTACATAGTTTTCGGTTTATCGGTTTGCAGTCAGATGTCAGGAAATCTCACCATTTTCTAGATCAATTGTACCCAATAATGCGAGCTAAGAAAGAGCCACGAGGATTGCACAGCCGCCAAATGGGAAACAGAGTGGCTCCTACATTGTGGGACGTTTATAAAATCAACCGGCTCTACGACTGCAAAGAGCACTTGCTGCCTCACATACTGATCATTGGATCTTGGTACGCAAATGCGGCAAGTATCAGCGAGCTCTACTTTCCTTCCAGACCGACCAGCAATTTTCAATCTCCCGCCAAATTGTCAGAAGGGCGCTGTTGCATGGCGGCGGGAAATTTGAACGGCTCAATCGTACTGGCAGGTGGCAATACCTATTATCACACTTTAAAATCGACCGAAATCTATGCGCCGTCTTTATACAAATGGATAAAGGGTCCCAATATGCGCCAGGCACGTCAAGGAGCAGCAGGGGCTACCATGGGAAACACTTTTTGGGTCTGCGGTGGTCAAAACGACTCGTTTGCTGTACTTTCTGTGAGATGCACTTCAATACCGCATTATTATTGTTACTGTCATTATCTCTTGTACTGTATTGTATTGTGTGGCGTGTGTTTTAATACCTCTCCTCGTTGTTCGTTTCTCTAACTCGCTAAAGTAAACACTTTACTGGTTCGCTCTTAGTCGGTTGCTGTTACCGCATCAACAGTTGATTAGAAGTCCAAACGTCGAAGGATGGCCCATAAAGAAGAGCGACCAACGTTTAAGCCGCTAAAAGGTGAAGAGAACTATCCACTGTGGTCATCACACATGAAAGACTATTTCGCTGCACACGACCAGTGGGACATTATTCAAGAAATTGAGATTGAACCTCCTGAACCTGATCCTTTACCAGCAGAACCGACTGTGGCACAGAGAAAGGAGTTCGATGCTAAACAGAAGGAGAGAAAGGACTTTCGTCTGCGCGCTGCCAAGGCTAAGTTTTTCATCAATCAGATGGTCGAGGAGAACATACAGTACCTGATTGTCAAGCCAGAAGTCGACACTGCCAAAAGGGCGTGGGACATTTTGCGTGAACAGTTTCAGAAAGACACTGTTGCAAATCGAATGCAG
Source organism: Sabatieria punctata (assembly GCA_030248155.1). Taxonomy (NCBI): domain Eukaryota; kingdom Metazoa; phylum Nematoda; class Chromadorea; order Araeolaimida; family Comesomatidae; genus Sabatieria; species Sabatieria punctata. Next base: position 72,900 of record JASANB010004461.1, on the reverse strand, counting down.
TTGATGTCGCGATTGTTCCAGCTGAGGCAGAAGGAAGGACAGTCAATCGGTGACTACTTCAAGGAGTTCGATGACTTGTCAGGTCGACTTAAAGCTTTGAATTATGTTCTTCCTGATGGTACCGACCCAGTGATTTTGATGAACGGATTGCTGCCCAAATTTGAGAACATTAGATTGTTCTACCAGAACCAGGGAGCAGTTACTGTACCGGTGTTACTTGAAGCGCTGCGGCAACACGAGGAAAGTCACTCAGATCAGTCAAGTCAGAAGGGTGAGTCCCTGTTGACAGCATCTAGAAAGCCGGGTAACCAGAGCCGAGGTGCCAGTCAGTCGTCGAATGGAAATTGCTACAATTGCGGCGAGAAAGGACATATTGCGAGAAACTGTTGTTCAAAACCGAAATACAGTGATGATTCACAAAGCAACAGAGGAAACTACAGAGGCAGAGGTCAAGTGTACGGCAGAGGCAGAGGCAGAGGCAGAGGTCAAGGCAACTACAGAGGCAATTACAATCGAGTCGCTAATTCAGTCAGTGCGGGCAAGAGTGGAATGCCATTGTCAGACTGGTCAGTAAATGATGACGGAGACAGCTGGAACTGTACTACGTTTCACTCGCTTGGAACAATGGCCGACCATTGCAATGCCGTGAAGAATCAATCAGAACGAATTTTTCTCATGGACACAGGATGTACCAGTCATATGGTAAAAGATGCTGATCTGTTTTCACAGTATAGTGATTTGTCCAAGCATCATTCGATTATCTTGGGTGACGGTCATACCTGTAAAGCAATTGGTATTGGTCAAGTTAAATTCATGACGCTTGCCAATGGCAAATTACAAGATTGCTCTATGTCGAATGTGTTGTATTCGCCTGACCTGTCTGCAAATATAATTTCGATATCAGCACTAACCAAGAATGGGCACAAAGTCATGTTTTATGAGAAAGGTTGTGATGTAGTGGGCACAAGAAATGGTGGTAATCATTTGATTGCACGTGGCTATGCCTCAAACGGTATGTATCTACTCAAATGTTCTGTGCAGCCACACATGCCTATACAGTCACACACAGCAAACACTTACAATGACACACTCAAGTTGTGGCATGATCGCCTGGGTCATTGTGGAATAAGAAAACTTCAAGAAGCTGTCAGCAAAGGTCAAATTGTTGGAGTGTCGAAATCGGTCAAAGGAGAAATGCCTTTCTGTGAAAGCTGTGTTCAAGGCAAGCTTCGAATGGCAACATTTCCTATACTGAGCGGACCGAAGGCCAAGGAGCCACTGGAACTTGTGCACTCTGACATTTGTGGACCAATGTCTGTAGCGTCGCCTAGTGGGAAGCGGTACTTTATTACCTTCACTGACGACTACACCAGAATGTGCTGGCTTGGTTTTCTGAGGACCAAGGATGAAGCTTTTGAAGCATTTAAAGACTGGCGAAGCATGGCCAAGAACTTCTGTAGAAGAGAAATTGGAGCACTCAGGACTGATAACGGTGGTGAGTTCTGCAGTGTCGAATTCGAAAAGTTTCTGAAGAAGAATGGTATTCGTCATCAAAAGACAGTGCCCTATGCACCCCAGCAAAATGGTGTTGCTGAAAGGATGAATCGAACATTGATGGAGATTGCTCGTGCCCAATTGGAGAAAGCAAAGCAACCGAAGACATTGTGGGCAGAATCTCTAACTGCTGCAATTTATGTGCGAAACAGACTGCCTACAAATGCAACCAGAATCACTCCATATGAAGCATGGTATGGACGTGTACCAAATGTCAGTCATCTTCGGACATGGGGCTGTATTGCCTACATAAGAAAAGAAGACACAAAGAATAAATTGTCTGGAAAAGCTGACAAAGTTCGCTTCATTGGATACGCTGAACGACAGAAAGGTTATCGGTTCTATGATGCCAATAAGCGGCAGGTCTTGATCAGTCGAAATGTGCAGTTTGATGAGCAAAATTTTGATTTGCACAAAGATAGAAGACTCCCAAGTGAATCTTATTCTGAAACTTATGACAGTGAGGAAGAAACAGAAACGCTTGCAGAAGACGGGAGTCAAAACCAAGTGGAAGGAGGTGTTCGAAAGTCTGACAGAATAAACAAAGGTGTTCCTCCAAAGAAATATGTACCAGAGACTGGCAAATGGGATTTAAATTGCTTGGATGTGAATTGGAATGAAGTCTGCAGTGTTTCAGAAAATTCTCCAATCCACTTACTCTTTCATGCCATTTCTGAATTCGAAGTACCGAAAACGATCGCAGAGGCAAGAACAAGTCCTCAAGCTCAAGAATGGAAGAAAGCCTCTGATGCAGAGTTCAGTTCGTTGAAAGAAATGGAAACCTGGAAGCTGGTTGACTTGCCAGAAGGTAGAAAGCCAATCGACTGCAAGTGGGTGTTCTGCGTGAAGCGCAAAGAGGATGGGAGCGTTGATAGGTTCAAGGCTCGCCTTGTGGCTAAATGATTCTCACAGCGATATGGAGTAGACTACTTAGAGACATTTGCTCCAGTTCTGCGTCTGGAGACCCTGCGCACCCTGTTGGCTTTTGGTGTTCAAAGAAACTTCAAAATTCATCAAATGGATGTAACAACAGCCTTCCTGAATGGCGATCTTGATGAGACAATCTACATGAGACAACCTCCTGGCTATGAAGAAAAGGGCAAAGAGAATTTGGTCTGTGAGCTGAAGCGTTCACTCTATGGTTTGAAGCAGTCGCCTAGATGTTGGAACAAGAAACTCACCCAGTATCTGTTGGATCTTGGATTTAACCAGTGTCGCTCGGACCCTTGTCTCTTTGTTAAATTTGACCCCTTCACGATTTTGACCATGTATGTAGATGACTTGGTTCTGATGACTGAAACGGAAGAAGGCATGGTCAAACTGAAGAAGTGGTTGTCTATGAAATTCAAAATGAAGGATATGGGCCCCATTCATCACTTATTGGGTATTCGACTCAGAAGAACAAGTGAAGGTTTGTGGCTGATTCAAGATCAGTACATCAAAAAAAAATTGTTGATGAAATATGGACTAATAGAAGCCAAGGAAAGTTCTATTCCAGCATGTCCAACGACAGTTCTCACAAAGACAGATGAATCAAAAGGTGTTGACAAGACGATGTACCAGTCGATGGTTGGCAGTTTGCTATATTTGGCTTTAGCTACACGCCCAGACATTCAGTATGCAGTTAGCAATGTGACGAGATTCAGCACTGATCCTAAGATGAGTCATCTGACTGCTGTTAAGAAGATTTTCCAGTACCTCAAGTCCACGGTCAATCTCGGACTACTGTATAAACCAATGGAGTCATCAGTTGTTGGATTTGCGGATTCTGATTTGGCTGGAAACTATGATGACAGAAAATCACGTTCTGGTTATGTATTTCTGAATGGTGAAGCTGCGATCAGCTGGTATTCTGGAAAGCAAGGCTCAGTCAGCTGCTCAACAGCAAATGCAGAGTATTTGGCTTTAGGAACAGCTGTATGAGAAGGATTATTTTTGAAACAACTCTACAAAGAAATTGCAGTCGATGTTGGAACAATGCGAATCTATGAAGACAATCAAGCTGCCATTGCCATTGCAAAGAATCCCGTGTTTCACTGTAAGCAAAAGCATATCGATATCCAGTATCACTTCATTCGAGATGAAATAGAGAAGAAGCAGATTGAAGTGGTTTACTGTGAAACAGAGAAAATGGTAGCTGATATTTTTACGAAAGCTCTTTCTCGAGAACGATTCAGGAAACTGCGACAACAACTCGGACTACAACTTATGTCAGTAGAGTCTATGCAGTCTTGAAGTGGACGGGAGAATTGTGAGATGCACTTCAATACCGCATTATTATTGTTACTGTCATTATCTCTTGTACTGTATTGTATTGTGTGGCGTGTGTTTTAATACCTCTCCTCGTTGTTCGTTTCTCTAACTCGCTAAAGTAAACACTTTACTGGTTCGCTCTTAGTCGGTTGCTGTTACCGCATCAACACTTTCCAGCTGCGAAAAGTTCGATAGACGTCGCTTTCGGTGGTTTCCAGTTAAAGAGCACATGAATGTAGCTCGAGTGTATTTAGCCGCTGTGTTTTTACAAGAGAAACTCTATGTAATTGGCGGAAAAAGCTCTAAACCAAATTCTACCCAACACACAGAAAGCTTGAGCTCGGTGGAAGTCTATGACACACGAAAGAAAGTTTGGACTCTGAAAGCCCGAATGATTCAGCCAAGATCTTCCCTAGCAGCCGCTGCATTTGGCAACTTTGTTTTCGTCTGCGGCGGATATCATGACAAAACGATATTTAGCAGCTGCGAAAAATACGACCCAGAACTGGACAAATGGCTTGAATTCGAGGCTATGAACTTGGAAAGACGTGGATTTTCGATGGTGGCGCTCGGAGAAGAATTGTTCGCTGTTGGAGGCAATACTGATGACTTGAAAATAGAAAGATACAGTTTTAGAAACAGCTCTTGGACTGTTCTTTCTAAAACTCTGCTGCTCAAACGATTTTACCATACTGCAATTGCAGTTACTCCATAAAACTTTCACAATCAAGTCAGGGATGTACAGTAGGTTTCAGATCGATATACAGGGTCCGTCAAAAAAACCAATTTCCGCAGATCTTTTGATGTAGCAACCGTAAATCTCAACAGATTTGAATGATTCTTTTTAAATGAAAGATAAATAAACTCTTGAAAAATTGGTGAAATATTTATTAAGAGAATCTGCACTGACACTTACACTGACCTGCGTTAGAGTACTCCTCAATTAGCATAAAACATCTTAAGTGCGTTATCAGAAAACTACGTTGCACTGTACACTACAATGTACCACCAACACTCCTCCTTGATAACGCAAAAATCAGCAACATAAAAGAGAGCTAAAAAACCGAGAGAAACTACTGGATTACTGGCTAGGCTAGTAATTGGCTAGCGGAATTAGAATCAGTAGAAGTAGGCGACACACCAGTAGAATAAAGTGATTACGCAGACACAACTTATCACAGAACATGTGTTTACGACACAAGTCTTCCACCGGTGGCTGTTGTTGTGACTGGTGATGGCGTGTACTCGTGACTCCGGTTGTTGTTGCTCCTCCTGAACCTGACGAACCTGACGATTGACTAACTCAACTGGCCGAAGAGCTAGATCATGAACCGCTGGAGGAAGTTGAAGGACTGCTGGTGCCACTGGCTTCTCAACTGGTTGCCGAATGACCGCGGGTACGTCTGGTTTGCACCGAAACCCTTCACGCCGGAGCTGAGGTACAGCTGCACGCTCCTCCTCCTCCGGCTGTACGAGGCGATCAGCGGAAACGGAAACGAGAGCACGGGGCAGGTTAGACAAACTAACCGGTTTACCAGCTGGAGTCCCTACGCGTGAGGGACATCCGGAGCCAGGCGAGATGGGTTGTTTTTGTATCTGGTCTCCACCATCATGCGACCAACTGAAGCGATCCGAGGAGACGGCGTCTACAACATCAGGATCAGCCTTCATGTACGAGAAAAACGATACCTGACCATTCCTGGCCCCTACTGTCTGTTGAGAGGGGCATCCATTCTGCGTGACGGTAGAATCTGCGATGCCACACGACTGAATGTCTGACACGTCCTCTGCATTGGAAACACGATCCACAGAAGCAGAGCCACGGGACACCAGCTCAGCACTCAGAACGTAAGTGCCCGCACAAATGACACCCTCCGCAACCGGCGCACCACCGCAGTTGAAAAGTCGGGCTGTGCCATCCCGAAACACAGTGCAGAGACCATGGCAGGCGCTGGCTCTGACAGAAAACAGAGTGGATGTCAGTCTAGGCACACACAGACAGTTAGGCAGGAACAGATTGGTAGCAACACCACGATAGAATGCAGTAACAGGCAAGTCACCAACACCAATACCAAAAATGGTGGAACCATCGGCAAGACGAACAGGTCTACAGCCAGGCAGCGGCTGGTAGTTCAGCAGGAGAGCGGCATGAGGAGTCATGTGTTGTGACGCACCAGAGTCGAGCACAACGGCATGACGACCGGTAGGAGTGTACACCGCCAAAACAGCAACCACCTCATCAGAGTCCTCATCTGAGACCTCAGCTGCCTGCGCTACTGTAGCTTCCTGTTGCGTCGTAGGTGTAGGGCACTGCTCTTGACGATGACCTCGCCCGCCACAGGTGAAACACTTGCCCTTAAACACTTTGGCACCTTGCAATGTCTGCTGCTTAACTTGACCACCTCTGCCCTTTGCACGAACAACACCAGCACGAGCAGACAAAGCCCCAGTCTCTTTGCTGGCAGAACGCAACCTGAACTCATCATCGAGCTGCACACCCAACTGAGCAAGAGTATACGGTCGATCGGCGGGGGCATTGGCACTCGCGTGTGCCACAAGGGAACGAATGGACTCCCAGCCAGGCGGCAACTGCACAATAGCCTGACCGACCTGAAGCCACTCCGGTACCGCTTGCCCACGTGCCGCTAATTGATCGTACATCTTTTGGCGGTCCGCTAACCACTCACTGGGAGCGCGTTGGCCGTCAAAACTCAGACTGTGCAACTCGCCCAGCAACTGCACTACACCCAAATCTGACCGACGGTCGAAATGGTCACACAGTTTTGTCCACAACGCAACAGGGTCTTTTGTGTCGTCAATATGAATGACCCGAGCTACTTCAGGCGACAAAGCACTAACCAGTATGTACAGTACATGGCGAGATGTCGGCGCTTTCGGAAGCTGCGGACGGCTGCGTTGGGTCCGGCGGGGCCGGCTGGTTGGTCCTCGACATCTGCCTGGGCGGCGGCGGCTTGCTGAGGCTCACGTTCACGTCCCAAAACAATGTCCCAAGCTTCCTGATGCGACAGGTAGTTCTCGGCCAGAATTTTCCAGGTCGACCAGTTTGTCAGCTTGAGGACCGGAATTTGATGGATAGAGGAGGCCATCACTGGAACAAATGGGACACTACTGAGTCACAACAGAAAAAGGGCAGGACAAGGGCGGCCCATAACCTAACAGCGTGAGCGCAAGTTAGGTGGCCAAAGTAAGGTTTTATCAGCAACAGTGCATAGCAAGAGCCGTAACGAGAGAATGATCAACTGGCAGTCTAGCCGGCCAGTGGCACAACAGTTACACTGACCTGCGTTAGAGTACTCCTCAATTAGCATAAAACATCTTAAGTGCGTTATCAGAAAACTACGTTGTACTGTACACTACAATGTACCACCGACACTTGGTTCCTGAGATATTTACCCTCAAAATCAAGAAGAGGACAGAGGTGGAGAAGAATGGCAATTCGCTTGAGTTCACTGTCCAGGAGTGGCAAGTCTGTTTCACCGTTGACAAGTCGTCAAATCAAGGTAAAGGCGCAGAAAGGCCGCAGCGTGGCGCGCAAGAGATTGGATCAATGTGGTGTCAGTGCAGGGCAGCTTCCTACTGAAGATGCCGAGTCAACAGAGGCGGTGCAGCTCCCATAGTTCGTCTCTCCGATTGTCAGGCACAGCGGCGGCCAGTCGACACTCGTTGAAAGGGGAGTGATGAAGAGTTTGATAGTTTGAGTGAGTGTTTGTAGTATCGTGCTATCGAGTGGTTATGTGCGTGCGTCCGAGAGTGTGTGTGTTGTTGTGTTGTAAACCAAATCTACTAGTAAAGACCTCCACTTCTCTTCAGGTCCTAGCACGAAAACTCAAAACATTCGGTCCTGTCATGCGAGGGCCTCATTACTATAATAGTTGTCTGACTTACACTAAATACCCTTTCAAGCTGTATTTTCGGAAAAATTGACGACTGGTCTTCCTAACATTTCGGAAAATATATTTTTTAACTGGAAATATTAAGATAAAACAAACAGTTTTTCGCCGTACGGTTATCCATTTTACCCCAAATTTCTGATTTTTAGTACTCCACCCTCTCCTCATTTGGGCTCAATTCTCCCCCTCACTAGCTTAAACCCAGCCACCTGGCATATGTACAGTAGCATGGCATATACAAACCCCTGCGAAGCGAATGCCAAGGAGTATTACGTTTTTGCCACAAGCGTTGGAGTAAAAAACAAATGAAACCCGGTGCTCACTTTGTGAGAGAGCTCTCTATCGAATAGAACCTGAATGAGACCACAAAATTTTTAAGAATGTAGACTCCATACTATACAGCATGTGGCGGAAGCGCCTATCTTTTAACACCATCCATGTAACAGTCGGTCTGGGGTCTGCCCCCCCACCCGACATAGGCCAGACCCCCCGGATGGGGACCCCCAGGGACGATTTTTCCGATCCCCCTTTCCGATTTTTCTGGCAAGCAATTTTTGAGCAAATCTTTGCGATTTTTTGCAATTTCAGATACAAAAATTGTGAAAATCGCCTGTAAAACAGCACTTTTTAGCTGTATTTCAGCGGAAAATAGATATTTTTGACGATTTTTAGCCGAAAAATTGCGATTTTTGAGCGTTTTTAGTGCCCAACTCCCCTCCCAAAATTTGGGCTCAGACCCCCGAACCCCCTTCCCCCTTTGGCGGATTACTTGTTACATGTATGTTTAACTCTAGTCGCGTCTTGGCCACGGGTAGTTTACGCTATCCCGTGTGTCACGGAGACCCCGGCATCCGTGAGAGCGGTTGCTTGTGGGTTCAAAACCGGTCGAAGCGACTGGAAGTAGTCAACGTAAAGCCCAACCCAGACCGCCGAAGCCCGGTGATGGCCAGTAGGTAAATGGGAACCGAACCGGAGCTGCCGTTGCACCTAATGGCAGCAAAGGGGAGGGTTGTTTGTACAGCCTACGATCAGACTTGCACGGTTCATTTCGCTACCCCTGATATCATCTCGGATGCTGTGCACTGCTTTCATCACTGCCAAGCCACCCCTAGCCATGCTGTTGGGTGCCATGCCAATCACTAAGAGAGTGCCTGGCGTGATGACATCATGGTGCTGTCAGGTCCCAACGGCCGCCCGGCACTAAACCGCTAAAGGCCTTATTGCTGGTTTCTCAGACAGCCCCTGACCTCGTTGATCTTCTTTCCTCCAACACAAGCATGATTTCGGGAGCGGCTTTCTCTGCAACGGCAGATCCAGTCGGTCCCCATCTACCTACTCGCTGTAACCAGCTTTCATTGGTCTAGGTGGGGGCTTTGTGCCGACGACCAACTCTTTGCGGCAAGAAACTTGTCCCGCCGAGTGGATGAACCCACGACGTCGCGCACAGTGGCTTTGCGGCCTAAACCACTACATTAACTGTGCCGACAATCGAGTCATCTTTCTACAGAAAATAGACGTTTAGAAACGATGAATTCAGTTTTCGAGAGGAAAAAACCCTTAAACGACTGAATTATGATTAAAAATGCATATGTTATTCGATAGCTCATACTCTGTTTCATATAAATACATCACTTCATTTCCTCCTATTAATAACCGCACACAAAAAGTATTTGCGCTTGAAGTTGCGCGAAACGTTTTCGAACCATTTTGACCTTTTTATATTTTCTAAACCGCGCAGCACCGACGTGCATTGCTCATCTCTATTATAATGAACAACACCTTCTCCTCAAAACGGTTCCGAAACGATCCGATCCAACGTGCGGAGGCCTTATGGCTCTACGATCAGACCTCTTGCGGTCCTTTTCGCAACCTCCGATGTCGCCATCCGGGCGTTTTTCCTTTCTTTCACTGCCCGGCCACTCCTAGTCATGCTGTTGGGCGCCAGGTACTAAGAGAGCGCCTGGCGTGTTGACGTCATGGTGATGTCAGCTCCCGAGGTCCGGTTGGTGCGCCAGAGGGCCCCCAGGCATAGTTGGTGTCTCAGACATCTTCTGATGTCATTGATCTTCCTCTCCAACGCAGCATTCTTTGTGGAGCGGCTACAGTGCAATGACAGACGCAGTCGGTTCCCATTTATCCACTCGCTGTCACCAGCTTTCGGTGGTCTGGGTGGGGCTTTGCTAAGTCAAATTCCAGTCAGATTGGTTGCGAACCCACTACAACCGCTAGGGAACCCGTGACTCAGAGGCAACCAGCTACCACCAAGCCAACTTAGCGATCCTCAGAAGGGTTGGTGGTTGTGGTTTGAAGTCTGGGGTACGGTAGATTGCTCTCGCCTGCTACAATGCGGCGCACTAAATTTAATGATTTTCCTAACGAGAGTATCTAGTTGAGGACTGACGTAGCAGGTCTGAGAGCCGACGGGCCGGTCTGTATTGATTGGGAGCTCTCCGGGCAACTTTTTTTCGTTGCATTCGCTATCGACGCTCTTGCTTCCACCAAAATGTCTACACTCGGCTGTGTGTTAGCAGTGGTGGGATGTTGCGTGCATCTCGGACTCTCAGTAGGCAGCATACTCAACTTGGGCATGTTTACTGTGTATTTCCGGCAAGAATTCTCCGTCAGCAATGCTCAAGTTTCGGCCGTTATGTCCGTCTCTGGGGCGCTGATGTTCGGTGCAGGTATGGTCTTTTGGATAGAGATTGATCACCATTGAGGACAAGACAAATCCAACTAAGTTTTTTCGTATTCAGCGGTATGTGTTCGGCATATCGTGCCAGTACCAAATATGGCTTTTTGACGTGTTTCCACTAGTTCAGAGATGTTAGGCAATGCAACCTTTCTGAAATCTGTTTTCAAGTGCAGGACACCAAAAATGCTTCGACTAATCGGTGGTGTTTTCTTTTAGCGCCATTCAGTCTAATGCTAATGCGCAAATTTGGGTGTCGCAGAGTCTGCATAATTGGCAGTTTCCTGTTCTCTTTTGTCTTCATCGTCACAAGTTTTTGCACCAGCTTTTTGCTAATTGTCCTGTGTCTTGGAATGGTGGCAGGTAAAGCATAAACTTCTAACTCTGCTCATGCATCGTTCAGTCAACTCTAGGCGCAATAAGTAATGTCTTCTATTCGGCTCATTTCTTCGTCATATCCGATGTTTTCGCCTCTCAACGCCATAGAACACAAGCATTCGGTGTCTGCAATGCAGGTATGAAAATAAACGCTTTATTATCAATCTGAAATCGCATAAATTTAGGCTTAGCTTTCGGATGCGCCTTGATAGCTGTAATGTTCGGTTTTTTCCTCGAGACGTACACATGGAGACAGACGCTGTTCGTCAATGGTGCCATGGTTTTGAACATTCTACCCGCCTCTATGCTCCTGCCAGTTAGCTTAAAGCACGGAGAGCTGCACGATCCATCCAGTCACATACTAGAACCAACCAAAACGCCAGTTCTCTGGAAAAATGCTTACTTCATTGCAATAATTTTCGGTTTGGTTCTAGTGTCTGGCTTCAACTGTTCGGCGTTTTATACCTTCTTCGGCCCGCTTATAAAAAACTTTGGTCTCGATGTCACGCACCTGGGCATGGTGTTTACCTCTCTAGCTGTGAGCACGGTTGTAGGAAGACTGATAATTTCGCTAGCCTCTAGTTATTTCCATTCGCCACTACTGATTTGGTGCATTTGTTGCATTTTCTGTGGATTCTTTCAGTGTTTATTGTTCGTCTACGCTGCCATGTGGCCAGTGGTCACTCTATCGCTGGGCTGTGTTTGCGGTTTTTGCTTTGGAGGCGTTTTTGGTCTCCATTCCGCTGTGATAGCGCACAAAGTGTCCAACGAGAATTTGCACAAGGCTTTAAGTCTGTCAGGATTGGCGTGCGGGGCGGGCGCGCTAATGGGTCCCATTTTAGTTGGTCTTTTGGTGGATCTGATGCAAAGTTATCAGAGCCCTTTGATATTGGTCTGCGCTTTAAGCGCCGTGTACTTTGTACCGTTGGCTATCTGTGATCTCTGCAAGTGATTCTAAAACTATTTGGCTTGGTATTTATTGACCTACTGTAGTTTTTTGGGAGCCGTCAAAAAAACAACCGGCAGATTTTTTACTGTTGCAACCGCAAATCTCAACCAGTTTGAATGGTTTTGTTCGAGATGAAAGAAAAATAAATTCTTGAAAGATTGTTAATGTTCATTAAGATAGGCTGTTTAAATCCTGATATATAATTGCCCTCAAGTCAAAACGGAGGTTTTGGCAATGAACAGGAGCGATTTTTATTATTTGGTTTGCACTTCGTAGTGAAACAAATTTCTGCTGCTGCTGTTGGCTAAGGAGGCTTTACTGGTTAGGTTACACACTCGGTTACATCACCAGTAAAGTCTCATTATTGCCCTCAGCAATAGGAATCCGTTTTATTTATTATGAATTGCAACGAATCACCCTTCTTCATTGCCAAAATCACTGTTTTGAATTTGAGGGCAAATATCTCTGGAGCTAAACAGAAATATCTTAATATAAGCTGTCTTAATAGAAATTTCACCAGTCTTTCAAGAATTTATCTATCTTTCATTCAAAAAGGATTGATTCGAATCTGTTAAAATTTACGGCTGCGAAAGTAGAAAATCTTCTTGGTTGTTTTAATCGCACTTGTTCGTTGCCAAAATCATTGTTTTGATTTTGAGGGTGAATATCTCAGGAACCAAGCAGATTCTCTTAATAAATATTTCACCAATTTTTCAAGAGTTTATTTATCTTTCATTTAAAAAGAATCATTCAAATCTGTTGAGATTTACGGTTGCTACATCAAAAGATCTGCGGAAATTGGTTTTTTTGACGGACCCTGTATATCGATCTGAAACCTACTGTACATCCCTGACTTGATTGTGAAAGTTTTATGGAGTAACTGCAATTGCAGTATGGTAAAATCGTTTGAGCAGCAGAGTTTTAGAAAGAACAGTCCAAGAGCTGTTTCTAAAACTGTATCTTTCTATTTTCAAGTCATCAGTATTGCCTCCAACAGCGAACAATTCTTCTCCGAGCGCCACCATCGAAAATCCACGTCTTTCCAAGTTCATAGCCTCGAATTCAAGCCATTTGTCCAGTTCTGGGTCGTATTTTTCGCAGCTGCTAAATATCGTTTTGTCATGATATCCGCCGCAGACGAAAACAAAGTTGCCAAATGCAGCGGCTGCTAGGGAAGATCTTGGCTGAATCATTCGGGCTTTCAGAGTCCAAACTTTCTTTCGTGTGTCATAGACTTCCACCGAGCTCAAGCTTTCTGTGTGTTGGGTAGAATTTGGTTTAGAGCTTTTTCCGCCAATTACATAGAGTTTCTCTTGTAAAAACACAGCGGCTAAATACACTCGAGCTACATTCATGTGCTCTTTAACTGGAAACCACCGAAAGCGACGTCTATCGAACTTTTCGCAGCTGGAAAGTACAGCAAACGAGTCGTTTTGACCACCGCAGACCCAAAAAGTGTTTCCCATGGTAGCCCCTGCTGCTCCTTGACGTGCCTGACGCATATTGGGACCCTTTATCCATTTGTATAAAGACGGCGCATAGATTTCGGTCGATTTTAAAGTGTGATAATAGGTATTGCCACCTGCCAGTACGATTGAGCCGTTCAAATTTCCCGCCGCCATGCAACAGCGCCCTTCTGACAATTTGGCGGGAGATTGAAAATTGCTGGCCGGTCTGGAAGGAAAGTAGAGCTCGCTGATACTTGCCGCATTTGCGTACCAAGATCCAATGATCAGTATGTGAGGCAGCAAGTGCTCTTTGCAGTCGTAGAGCCGGTTGATTTTATAAACGTCCCACAATGTAGGAGCCACCCTGTTTCCCATTTGGCGGCTGTGCAATCCTCGTGGCTCTTTCTTAGCTCGCATTATTGGGTACAATTGATCTAGAAAATGGTGAGATTTCCTGACATCTGACTGCAAACCGATAAACCGAAAACTATGTACGTTGCATACCTGGCAAAAACTCCGAATAGTGCATGACACTTTGATAATCGTAGGGTCCGATTAATTTGTAATCCAGCAAGCCAATCTCTTTGGCAGTTCGATACTGAGAGACCAAATGAGAGGGTATGAGCTCCGGAAACAATTGTATGAATTCATCTCTGTCAGTGCGACAATGTTCGTGCAGAAAACCCAATTTGTGCATGATTTCATGGATTATTGTGCCGTGTTGCCAGCAATTGTCGTCGGAACTTCCAAGATTCAGAATCTGCTTTCCACCCGAATTACCCAATCCGTCGGTGTAACATTTCTTCCTTAATAATAAATATTATTAGGTTGGAATTGGAATGAAAGAAAGTTGCTAAACTATTGTTACAGACGAGCACTTCAAAACGGTATACAGTACGTAACGTAGCCATAAACCGGTACAGGTTAATACAGGTTGTTAAAAAACCGGAATTTACATCCAGCTTTAGTGTTAGCGACCGATCTCCTTGCTCCCGTTGTCATTTTAAAGAGCGCGCAGTCGCCAATCGATTGGGTGGTCGCCGGCCAAAATGAAACCAGTGAGTTTTGAAAATACTGTAAGAGTTTAAATCGAGCAAGTTCAACATACTGCGATTTTCTCCTGATGATTTTTTCGGTTTTTTATGTTATTATTAATTATCATGGCTTTTGCCGCAAATTCGGAATGGACATTATCATTAAAAAACTTAAAACCAGAAGAAAATCGCAGTTGCTCACTTTAACTCTGACAGTACCCGACTCAATGGTACGTATATTTTTGGCCAGCAACCAATCGATCTATCGGCCATTGCGGCTCTTTCAAATGACAGTGGGAGCTAGAAGATCCGTCTGCTCAACCTTAACTGGAGGTAAAATTCCGGTTTTTTTAACAACCTGTAGTAAGTGCCGGACTATTACTTACCCCTTATCGTCTTGTATAAACACAAAATCTCTGTCGGTTTCAGTTTTCTTGACGAATTTTATGCAGGTCTCAGCAGCAAAAAACTTGAAGGCGCATAGTAGATCTTGGAGCTGCGATCTGCTTAGGTTGGATGAGAATTCGATGGGAAAACGGGCTCCAGGCCAGAGAATTGAGAAGTTAGAGTTAATGTCCATGTTGCGCCACTCTAAATTATTACATTCACACCTCACCTGCTTTCTATAAAACAAGCCACCCCACTTCCTTAATAAAATTCACATCTTACGTCGAAAATACATTTTTTCAGCTACGTTACGATGTTTTACATGTTTTTTACTCCCCTTTCCAGACATGAGTTTTGATTTGATCATACTTTTTTACTCGATCAAATTTGATAATTAGGATAAGAATTAGGTTAAACTTGTCAAGATTGGTGGATAGTATAAGTCGTAATGATGTAAAAATGTTCGTTTGGGCGAAAATAAATTCATTCATTCATTCAAAAAATTAATTTAATTTAACTGAAATTCAAAAGTTGAACCGTAATTTAATTGTAATTAATTGAAATTCGCTCGGATTTCAATTATTTCCAGTGGAACTACAGAACTACTACATACTGATTGGAGCTACATTACATACATAGAATTTCGCGACCCCTCCAGTAATTTTGGTACAGCGCATCGACACTCGGCCGGCCGCTGAGCGGCACATTCTTGCTACTCCTTTATGCATTCTTGGTACTAGGTAAGTAACCTACTTGATTTATCGAGGTTAGGAAGCATTGGGATATCTTCATATTCTAGTGAAAAATACTTATCAAACACATCCGGTTCATGGATCGGCTCCAAAACCCTGGTACATTTATCAGCTTCAGCTGGAGCCACGTCGAGAAGTAAGCTATTGGAAGAATCATTAGTAGCATGTTCACTATCTAAAACATCACAGTGAGTGCCCAGAAATGGACCAAAAAGAAGGAGAAATCATTTTATTCTATAATACAGTTAAATAATACTGCTCTTACGGATTGGTACAGTGAAATTGGTGGCGTGCAGAAAAATTATCAGCCAACTCAAAATGTCAAACATGTTTGAGCGAACGGCGCATCGGCTATGTTGTTTATCTTGTACAGTTTTATGCGGGGATGTTTACACGTTAGTGGGTGGAAGGGTTATTGTCAACTGACTTTGTCTTATTATTTCTCTGAATCCAACTGAACATACTGGACTGACGTCGCAAGCACAATGTTCACACAAACGCAACAGAACGCAACACAACAAACACTGCAGTAACTTTACACATGCAATACATTCACTCCGCATTGCCTTGCATGCAAGAGGGCTGTAGCGAATCACCACTTTGCACAATTGACAAACGTCCAAAACCTTCAGAATAGGGTACCTCTGAAAAGTTTACTGTAGAACGAAATAATATCTCACCACCAAGTAGCAATACAGAAACAGTAAGAGCACAAACAAATCAGTAGTTCAGTCAGCATACAAAGAATCAATGAATACGCAGCAGAAAAAGACAGTGGTAGCAAACTAAATGAACCAAAGGGCTATCACTCGACCGACAGGTGCCGTGATTTGCAATTAGTGCCAGGAACTAGCAGTTCCGGCATGATGGCGTCGTCAGTGATAGGCGGGGCGTTTGCGACGGAGTTCGTTCTTTCTCGGGAGATTGCCTTCTTTAGTCAGTCAGTTGCTATTTGGTAGGAGACTTAGCCAAAATCCAAGTCGTATTTGGGGACCAGTTTGGTACAGAACCTCTACATCTATGACCAACCTGTCAGCTAGGTACAGAAGATCACTAGTTGCGTAAATTAGTGTTTCAAGTGTAAATATTTTTTGTCAAATTTTTGTTTAAAACCACCGTCCTAGAGTTTGGACGAATGTTCTTATATATATGCTTATTCGATAGCAAATTGTTATAAGTATCAATATGCTTGTCGCGTCTTGGAACGGGTAGTTTACGCTATCACGGCGGTGTGTCACGGCAGCCCCGGCATCTGTGGAAGCGGTGTGTTTATTGGTTCGAAACCAATTGAGGCGATTGGAAGTAGTCGACACAAAGCCCAACCTAGGCCGTCGAAAGTCAGCTATGGCAAGTAAATAAATGGGGACCAAACCTTAGTTGTCTTGCACACACCGACAGCAAAAGAGGAGGGTTGTTGTTAAGGAGGCTGCCGGACCTTGTGTCTCTTTCTGCTCTATAGCAGTTGGCTACTCCTAGTTCGTAAGGACAAAAGTTATAACAACAACGCCAAGAACAACAATATGCTCGTCGGGAGCCATATCCGTCGGCGGACTTGATTGCTTTTGATTTAGAAGTGGATGTCGCAAAAGGGACATTTCATTTTTTGCATTTATAAAAATTGTGTTGTTCAAGGACAATTGAAAGCAATTAAAAAATATACATCTTCTACGGCCTAGTCATGCGATAAATTGTTAACTATTTCAAAAGATCACCCTAGAGAGGTTCTTTTCATTTTTCTCGATTTTTTCATGGTTGTAAAGGATTTGACCACAAGCCGAAAACGCGTAATCTGGGAGAAATCTGTGAGTAGCGTGCAGTAATTAGGTGTTTTATGTGTAAAATAATAATCTAGAGATCGGGAGCAGTCATCTAATTCAATATAGGCCGTGTTTACTAACAATTTGCAATCTGACTGATCTCCATAGCTAGAGCTCCTCTTCGCATTCCCGCTGAGCGAGCCGAGCTGGCCGATAGACAATTGCGTTTTTAAGAGCCGGTTTATATAAGGGTCGACTCTTCCCGGACAAATCTCAACTTTTTGTCTCCGATTTGGCTGAAATTTTGTATTTTGGTATAATTTGACCTAAAAAGACATTTTATCACCTTCCCGGCCATTTTTGAGAGGGTCACTTTTTCGACTCTCTCACAGATTTCGAGTAATAACTCGGCACCAAATGATCGTAGGAAGTTTTGAATTGCATATTTAGAATCAGAACATTATTCTCTTTCAAACGATACCCTATTCGACTGCATTGCAGAGAAAAAAATTTTTTCGAACCCCTTCCGGGACCGATTTGACCCCCCAACAGTCGTGTCTCCAACTGTTTTATTTCACGGAAATGTAGCGCTATGCTTTTGCTTTCGATTAAAGAAAAAAAATCGAGAAAAAAAAGGGGGGCCAAATCGAGTTTTTGGGCCTTGAAAGTTGAAAATCAAAAAACTTTTCCTTATACAGTCATGTCTCGTTAATCCGGACAAGTTGGGACCAGCAGATTTTGTCCGGATTAACGAATTTCCGGATTAACGAAACAAAATTTAAAAACGTTGTTTTCAGCTTAAAAGCAGTACCGCAATGTTCTCTTTACTGTTAGAATATAAACGTCACGGTTTTATCGAATTTTGCACCACAAAAACGGCTCTAAACAAGTGTAACTCTCTATTTCGTCGACATAAAGTCTGTGATCGAGGTCTGTCTACTGCAGCTAAGTTTGTAGTCAAATCGCTGTTCCAAGCAACGTAGGCTGAGCACTTCATCTGCCGAAAAGTACTCCATATGACTGCGCAGAAATGACAGATTGTAGCCAGAGAATTAAAATCCTCTAGACGAGTGGGAGGTGCTTGTGGATTTGTACCCCGCAATTCTACTTCATCCTCTTCGGAC
Source organism: Sabatieria punctata (assembly GCA_030248155.1). Taxonomy (NCBI): domain Eukaryota; kingdom Metazoa; phylum Nematoda; class Chromadorea; order Araeolaimida; family Comesomatidae; genus Sabatieria; species Sabatieria punctata. The sequence goes on along the minus strand of JASANB010004461.1, from coordinate 54,664 downwards.
AGATTAAAGGACTCCTGCGTATGAAGAGCGACAAGCTCCTCAACTGATGCTTGCTCGCCTCATCAGTGGCTTCCTGGCTATCAATTTCGAGCCACTGTTCTGCCGACATTGGATATTGAATGACCAAATTCGATCTTTTTTACATTTTTTGTTTAGCTAGCGAAATTAATTGAAATTTTGAGGCGCCAACTTGCGTCCGGATTAAAGAGTCAGGCACCAGAATTTGTCCGGATTAACGAAATCCGGATTAACGAATCATTTAACGTGTAAAAATCGAAGTTGGGACCTGGAAAAACGTGTTCGGATTAACGAATCCGGATCCGGATTAACGAGACATATAACATGGGGAAAAATTGGGACCTGGCCTAATCTTGTCCGGAAGGCGAATATCCGGATTAAAGAGGTCCGGATTAACGAGACATGACTGTAATGGGTTGCATACTGTAAACAACACAACTTGGTCAGTTTTGAATCGATTTCGGAGATCTTTGGCACACGTATTGTACAGTTCATCTTGCACATAGCGCACAAACCTGGTCCTGGTTGCCGCTGTTTAACACGAGTTTTATGCTTATTTTGTTTGTTAGTTTCAATTTTGCAAACAATTTCTCGGTTTCATTTCATGTTTTCCATGATGGGCATCCGAATTGACTTTTTGAAAGGAATTAGAGCTGGAAATCGGGCCGACCCAACCCATGCAATGCCTAAGCGAAGGATAGTTGAAAACTTTTGAATTGAATAACATTCTGCGTACTTGGTACTTACAAGAAGTAAGCATCATTTAGCATTGTGCACTATAACGAATATTTACAGAGACTGCTTAGACTCTGTTACTCCTTTGTTATTTGTTTTCTCCTTAAGCAATGCCATGCAAGATTTGGATAGGTGTGCATATGAACAGGCTAAAATAAACATTATTGATCCTGGCCGCTGAGGGATGGCGGCTGTAAAACTGGTCATCTCGACTCAACTATTGACGTACGTACAGTACATACGCAAACTATAGTCTGTTCAAAAACTCTGCGACCTGGCGGTTTTTTTGCAAATAACTTTTTGGAGGCCTTGGAGCGACTTGAGCATCATAACCAAAGTTGTAGACAAGGTTGAGCTCTGGTCTGCGGTTAATGCTAATCTGCGCTACGTTCACTCTTAACACTAATTTGCGCAACGTCAAAAATGCGCTTTTTCCTAATTGCGATGAAAATGAGATGACTGCAGAATTCGATTCTAGAGTCCTTGGCGACTCCAATGATGCTTTCATGACGTGTCTAGGCCAAACCGATCCAGAGATATGGCTGGTCAAAGTTTGCAAAAATCGCGAAAAAAGGCGTTTTTTTGAAAATTTCACAAAATAGGCGCAAACTTAGACACACCGATGGATTTGCCTGAAACTTCCTCAATGGGGTATTTATGACTGCCGGAATCGAGTCTGACACTTGCCCACCTTGAAAACCTCCTCACCCTGATACCGCGTAATTTGGCTTCCAATAAGGGTTGGTACAGCTTCAAGGAAAACGAATTTGTACTATAACACAAATTTTCCGAATTTGCATGTCAGAAGTAGCAGTGTTGTAATGGTAGACGTTTGCAAACGCCTAAAAAGTGATTTCAGATGCTTATAATGGTATTGGATGTGTCAATCTCATATGACCACCTCACCTTGGGAGCCGAATTACGGTATCAGGGTGAGGTTTTCAGGGTCGGGAAGTGTCAGAATCGATTCCGGCGGTCAAGAATACCCGATTCAGGAAGTTTCAGCCAAATCCGTCAGTTTGTCTATGTTTTCCCCTATTTTGTGAAATTTTCAAAAAAAGGCCATTTTTCGCGATTTTTGCAAACTTTGACCGGCCATATCTCCGGATCGGTTTGATACCGTAATTCGGCTCCCAAGGTGAGGTGGTCATATGAGATTGACACATCCAATACCATTATAAGCATCTGAAATCACTTTTTAGGCGTTTGCAAACGTCTACCATTACAACACTGCTACTTCTGACATGCAAATTCGGAAAATTTGTGTAATAGTACAAATTCGTTTTCCTTGAAGCTGTACCACCCCTCATTGGAGGCCAAATTACGCGGTACCAAATATTCGTTATAGTGCGCAATGCTAATTGATGCTTACTTCTTGTAAGTACCAAGTATGCAGAATGTTATTCAATTCAAAACTTTTCAACTATCCTTCGCTTAGGCATTGCATGGGTTGAGCCGGCCCGATTTCCAGCTCTAATTCCTTTCAAAAAGTTAATTCGGATGCCCATCATGGAAAACATCAAATGAAACTGAGAAATTGTTTGCGAAACTGAAAATAATAAACAAAATAAGCATAAAACTCGTGTTAAACAGCGGCAACCAGGACCAGGTTTGTGCGCTATGTGCAAGATGAACAGTACAATACGTGTGCCAAAGATCTCCGAAATCGATTCAAAACTGACCAAGTTGTGTTGTTTACAGTATGCAACCCATTATAAGGAAAAGTTTTTTGATTTTCAACTTTCAAGGCCCAAAAACTCGATTTGGCCCCCCTTTTTTTTCTCGATTTTTTTTCTTTAATCGAAAGCAAAAGCATAGCGCTACATTTCCGTGAAATAAAACAGTTGGAGACACGACTGTTGGGGGGTCAAATCGGTCCCGGAAGGGGTTCGAAAAAATTTTTTTCTCTGCAATGCAGTGGAATAGGGTATCGTTTGAAAGAGAATAATGTTCTGATTCTAAATATGCAATTCAAAATTTCCTACGATCATTTGGTGCCGAGTTATTACTCGAAATCTGTGAGAGAGTCGAAAAAGTGACCCTCTCAAAAATGGCCGGGAAGGTGATAAAATGGCTTTTTAGGTCAAATTATACCAAAATACAAAATTTCAGCCAAATCGGAGACAAAAAGTTGAGATTTGTCCGGAGGTTAAGGAGCAAAAGTCGATTCCTAGAGAAACCGTCTCTTAATTTATTGCGTACCTATTTTGTTGGTGATTGTGTGTCGTTTGTGTGGCAGCTAAAGCAATAGAAAGTGTATGGAGAAAGACCTGGCATGGGCAAAGCAGTTTCCCATCTTCAGCGGTCAGCCAGCAATGTAGGAGCTCAACAGAGAGCGCTGAAGGTAGTCGAGAAATTGGAGAAGGGGGAACGCAAAATCCCAGCACCCATGCACGCCAAGGACAAACTGCATTTCGACAAAGCTCAACTAGACCATACACTGCGGCAGGTAACCGGTTTGTACACAGGCAACGAAAGCTCAAGTGCTTTTTTATGTGCGTGAGTGTTCATTATACACATGGTCTGACAGCTTCCTTCCTTCCCACGGGTCGTCCGAGGCCCCTTGCCAAAAAGTTTTGTTCAAATTTTTCAGAAAATCAGCCTACCCTCCGTGACAATTAGGCAATTCTATTCCCCTCCATTTTCCCAGTGCAAAAAAATGGCCATCCCTGTTTTTGAACTTTACTCAACCGATTAGTTCTCGATCATTTCTTTATCGATTTTGCTTAAGTTTTCAGGATTTATTAACAACATAACTGGGTAGATATTGTGCAAGTTTAGTGCCAAAATTCCAACTCCTTCTGGTTTCATTACCCAAAAACTAAGAACCAAGGTGGGTGGTCTCGGAAATTTCCAATTTTTCGTTAGTTCAAAGAATAAGTGGCTGAAACCTGCAGGAATTATTGATGTTTCCATTGGATATAACATACTGAGTGGACAGCCCTGTAGTTTAAAGGGCACTAAAATTGGAGATTTTCAAAAACATGTTCGAAAATTTCATAGATAAGGAATTTGCACTTTATGGAGTTAAAGCACTGAATCAGTTGTTAATCAAGAGAGATTGTAGTAGAAAGTGCGACAATGAGTGAACATGATATTTGTACTCTATCCCACATGATTAGAAAACTTCCCAAAAGTGTTTTTGGAAAATCGAAAATCTTCAGAATCATCATTTCACCAGTTTTTATGAAGAAAAGCGGTGCGCCACTATTCGGCGAACACCATTCGGCGAACACCATTCGGCGAAGCACCATTCGGCGAAAGCACCATTTGGCGAACCACTATTCGGCGAAGCCACCATTCGGCGAAGCACTAATCGGCGAAGCCACCATTCGGCGAAGCACTATTCGGCGAAGTACTAAAGCCACCATTCGGCGAAAACACCATTTTTAGAACCTTTTTATTTAAATTATTTTTCAAGCCACCATTTTGTTATTTTAATTTTTTATTTAAATTAGCCACCATTTTTCGAAAGTGGCAACTCGCCATTCCGGGAAAGCATACATATAGAATGCTTTCTTGATGTGTTGACATATAGCATTTTTGATGACACCAATGAAGTTCATAGAATTTATTCGAAACTATAATTTACATAGCAAGAACTCTCAAACTCAACAACAACGTAAAGGTGCTATAGGGCCATTGCAACGAATCACAACAATACTATGAAAACTGCAATACACGGACACGAATATACATAGTAGAAAAGGCACAATACACATGAAGGCATAAATAAAATACAAAGTAAGAATATTAAAATCACAAACATAGACATGACATAGGATATGCATAGCACGACTAATAACGCAGGTTGTGCGCGATAGCGCGCAGAAAGTCGAGCTTATTCTGGTTGTTGTATCTGTTGATGATGGTATCGTAGCGCTCGTTCAAGCGCCGGTATTTGGGTTTGGTGGGCGGAGGAGGAACACCGGCGAGCTGCTGTTCAATGTATTCTATGCCTCAGCTTGGAAACATGTAAAAAATCGGGCAGCACGACGCCTCAATTTTCGCTTTTTAATTTTGAATACTCGAGTAAAACCGATCGATTCACTGGCTCATGCGCAGTACCTACCTACCCCTTCATTTAGCGGCGCTATTTGAACAAGGTGATTGACAGGCAGGCGGCTGATTCTTTGAGCTCAGTTGATTGACGGACAAAAGAATAGAATGAATGGGCGGGGGAGCCTGACCCGTGGCAATTACCCGAATACAATAGGACAGGCTGGCTGACCCCGGCAGAGAGACAGGCTTACAAGCCCTGGGGCGCGTGCGCTCAGCATACTTCCAACTCTTCATTACATATAATCATCACTTGCTGTGTGTCCGCCTTTCTAGCTAAATTGCAGAACTTTTACGCTTGCCTATTCCCTTCAAAAACAACCAACAGGTTCTACCACTGTTTAGGGTTTAAAAACGCGAAAGGCAGAACAGACCTGTCCATCCCGAGTGATGAGGCGTGCCTTGCATCCGTCTCCTCGCTGCTGGCATCTCCAGTAGATGGTCGTTCCATCAGCCGCTCTCTTGTCGACCTGGTACACGAACCCCTCATGAGTAAAGGTCACACGGTTACGCTGCGTGCGCACTTCGCCGGCCATTACAAGCAATTAAGGGATAATTAGACAGATGAATGAGATATGGGTGTATCCCAAAAGCGCACAAATCAAAAGCGCACATCCCATAAGCGCACATCCCAGAAGCGCACTTCCCATAAGCGCACGCTCAGAAAGCGCACAAGCGCACAAAAAAGCGCACAAGTAAATGTTAGCAACTACAGATTGTACGTATATAGCACTAGCACAGGTACGCTATGTATGGCGGCAGTTATGCTGGCAGTATGACAGGTTATCATCGATTGACGGCCTGACCACCGCCCTGTTGCCTGGTTATTTGCGGATCCCAACTCAACCACATCGTGGTACTTGGTGCAAAGAGTGTCTTTCATAGGACGTGGGCGTTGGGCGTGGTGGACCAGTTCGCAGAGAGGGTTTTCCGGGCAAGAAGCAGCTGCCAGAAATTGAGCTGATAGTAAATCAGAATGCACTTTAACGGGGAGAAGCATAGTCTCCTGATGCAAATGAGCCATTGAGGTCATCAAATGACATCCAGTGATAGTGCGCAAGGCAGCATTTTGTAGTATCTGCAGCTTGCCAAAGTTCGAATTCGAAATATAGGACGTCCAGATTGGGGCTGCATAGTTGAAAGATAGCCTTGAAAGTGACTAGAAGTGTTTCTTTCTGCTGACCCAATATGTTCCCGCTAGAGCTTTCAGGATGGAATTTCTTGCAGAGACCTTGGAGCTGGTGGCTGCCACGTGGTGGGCAAAAGTAAAGTGCGTGTCGAAAACCACTCCTAGGATCTTAGGGGTCTTGTTTAGAGGAAGGCGCACCCCATTGAGGAGGACATTAGGGTGGTAGTTGGATTGGTGTGGATCTGGCGTAAACATCAGTGGTGGACTTTGTTGAACTCAGACGGGCATCTTAAGCCTTTATATATACAGTAAAACTCTGTATGTCCAGAACAGGCGTTTTATTTCACATTACTATATGTGCGCTTTCTGAGCGTGCGCTTATGGGAAGTGCGCTTCTGGGATGTGCGCTTATGGGATGTGCGCTTTTGATTTGTGCGCTTTTGGGAACACCCCTGAGATATGAGCGCAACCAACCACTGCCAATGGCTCTAAGCCGCCAGGTCATTCATGCCGGCCGCTCATTCATAAATTCTGACCAATGAGCAACAAGAGCCAGCGCTCGGCCAATTAATATCAAGCCGGCCGATGGCCGCCGAATTTCCGTGTTCACCAAGAGTCCACCTAGTGCCTATTTAAATAAAAAATTAAAATAAAAAATGGTGGCTTGAAAAAATTTAAATAAAAATTGTGGTTTTAAAAATGGTGTTTTCGCCGAATGGTGGCTTTAGTACTTCGCCGAATAGTGCTTCGCCGAATGGTGGCTTCGCCGAATAGTGCTTCGCCGAATGGTGGCTTCGCCGAATAGTGGTTCGCCAAATGGTGCCTTCGCCGAATGGTGCTTCGCCGAATAGTGTTCGCCGAATGGTGTTCGCCGAATAGCACCCAACCCGAAGAAAAGTCACATTTTGTCATGTTTTTGAAATTCTCCAATTTTGGAGCCCTTTGAGCTACAGGGCTGCCCACTCAGCATGTTATACCCAGTGGCAACATCAATAATTCCTGAAAGTGTTAGACCCATAGTCTTTGAATTACCGAAAAATTTGAAATTTCTGTGGACCGCCTCAGTTCTTAGTTTTTGGGTAATAAAAACAGAGAGAGTTGGTATTTTCTCACCAAACTAGCACAGTATCTACCCAGTTATATTGACAATTAATTCTGAAAATTTGAGCGAAATCGACTAAAAAATGACTGAGAACAAATCGTTTGTTCGAAAAAGAGGGTTCACGTATCTTGGCCCATACTATGTTAAACGAACGCACTTCAGAAGCTGACGGCGCGGCAACCAGAATTGGAGGAGCGAGTAAACGAAATGGACATCGTTTCCACCGAACCTCCGGTGCCAGAAATCTCCCCAGAGCGACGGCTGCCTCATCGCGACGATTTTGCCGGCGGAAATCCATTCAAAGACCCCGAGTACCACTTCTTCGAGCCGTCACCCGACCAAATTGCAGACAACAAACTGTCCTTCCGTGAAGCCATTCAACTGATGAGGTTGAATGTGGAGAAAATGGAGGCCGAGAACGAACAAAAATCCGCGAAGGAGATCCTGGAAAAGATGGCCGCTCATCTGGCCACGCAGAGAGTGAAAGCTGATAAACTCTCTCGCATGCACCAGTACTTTCAGCCGTTCGTGCGTATCGGCTATCAGGAAGTGGGTATGGAGGAGCGAATCGACTTCCTCAAAGCCACCAACAAGTCCTACAACTTTGATTTGTTGCAACAAGAGATTGATATGCTGGAGGCGATTAAGCAGAAGGAGCAGATTGAGCAGAAAAGGAAGGAGGTTGAGGCTGTGCTAGATGACCCCGAGGTGCAGCAAGCCGAGCTTAAAAGGAAATTGGCTGAAGCTAAGCAGAGACTGTTGGAGGCCAAGGACAAATGGCAGAAAGAGAAGGAAGGTAAAGATTCTGGGGCTGATGTTAGTACGGCTCCCTAGACCATTCTTCCGGTTTGTTATGCCCTGTTGTCCCGTAGTATTGTGTAGTTGGTATCCGTCCAGACCTCTCAGGACAATAATGCAACACCCTTGCTTATGTGGCTCTTTTCTGAATCAACATAAGCCGTATGGTACATGTGACAAAAATGTGATCATCTGACAGGTTTAGTAGACATAAGGTTTTAGACAGTTTGGTTCTCTCTAAATGGAGTAGTCAGATCTAAAAATCTGAATTTTTTAGACACAATGATTAATCATATAGAACGCTGTTTTAGAAAGCTAGTTGACGATGGCCACTATAAGAAGTTATCACCTAATTTCAACTAATTTTTCGTTAATAACCTAAAACTAATCTAGAATCGAAAATTTGTATATTTTAAGGTCCTAATCACTATTGGGTATTGGTCACAATACCCAAAACCGCGGTATAAGTTGAAAATAGTTTGTTTTCTGTTATTTTCGATGGCAGAAATGTTTGATTTTTCGAAAAATGCTTCCCAGAAAAAGTAGTTCTGCAGAAATATGTCGTCTTCGCCTGTGATGTGCACCCGGCTGCATCGCTACGTTACGTTATCGTCCTGCCTGACTAAAAGATGTATTGTTTCTATTGATACATAATTGCTAGAAAATTAGAGACTGCCTAGTCCTACAACTAGTCAGTGATTTGATTGAGCAATTCGTGTTCATTTCGATAAATACGTACATTTTTACAAATTACAACCACGAACAATTTAAAATATCATAATTTCTTTCGTTTTTGGCAACTTTTTCAAGTGTTGTCATTAGGTGAGTTGAAGAGGCTAATTTTCAGTCACCATCGGGCTCGCGTTGGTCAGTCTAAAATAAAATCTAATGGATAAGTTAATTGCAATTTGCAAATCGAGTTTTACTGGGTTTTCCTGCAGTTTCTCCATTTGCTGTTGCTGTTGTTTATGTCTCTCTCTTAGAGCCGCTCGTTCTAGCCTGTACTGGTTGTATTTGGCAACCAATATAGTGTGTTTCAAGTTCAACTGAAACAGGATAGCCCAACAAGTTTTCGTTGGTGAGGTAGGCTGAGTACCCTTGTAAAATGGTCTGCCGTTTGAAGTCTTTGACTTCTTTCATCCTCTACTTGCTGCTTCAGCTCTTTGATCTGATCGAGCAGTCGACCTCTTTCGTCGTTCCACAATACTTCCATTTTGGACCACTGTTTTTCCAGTGTTTTCCAGGTGTTGCTGTCGCTCTAAATAATCTGACCTTGTAAGAGCGCCTATCTCTTCTCAGCAAATCTCACTTTGGTTTTTGGTTCGAGTTTTATTCTCTGCAGCAGCGCTTTTTTCTCTCGTTCTAATAGGGTCACTTTAGTGTGCACTTCATCGCGTTCCGATTCCATTTCGGTCGCTTTTTGTTTTGCCTGAAGATCGGCACTAGTCTTGGCTGAAATCAAAATTCTCCTGTACTGACCTGAGCCAATTTTGTGATGATGTATTTGCGTTCGTAATCAGATTTGAGCATTTGTTCTCTTAAATCATCTGCTTCAGTGGACAACTGAGCTAAGCAGGTCTCAGTCTGAAAGTAAACAACACTATCCTGTTTAAGCAACCAAAGCAGGACGTTCTGTACTTTCTCTAGTTTTGCTTGTAGACTTTGCACTTGCTGACCGTCTAGGATCGTTTGTTTCTCTTTTAGTTTCACTTTCAGCTCCAGAACCTCTCTTCGCAGCCGTTCGTTGTGCTCTTTTAGGGAGTCGAAAGCAGTGTCTGCTGATGTTTGAGTATGTTGTGTGTTCTGAAAGATACGTTTAGTTGGTTGCATCAGAGCTCTACCTATTTCCATACTGTGTAATTGACAGCGCGTTTTTTGGCACCCATTTTCATTAGCAGCTGGTATTTGGTGGCTTTGAGCATCTAAAATAGTATTTTTTTGTTTTCATGAAAAACCTCATTATGCGTTTACCTTTTGCAGTCTAATAATCATGTTCTTGTACTTGTTTTTCACATCCTGCGATTTCTTCAGCTTGGCACTCAGCTTTTTGGTCTTGGCTTGCACAACCTTCAGCTCTTTCTTAAAATAATTAAGAGCCATATTTTTTAAGAATGGGGCAGGTCCCCTTATAAGGGCGGAACATGAAATTTTCTGACCTATACTTTTTATCTGATGAATCAATAGGTCTTTAGTAGAAAACACCACCACTGTGGTATTTTTCCTCTGCGATACCGCTTGGGGTATTTATGGCCAAAAACGTGATTTTGGACATTTTCAACTGGTTCTCCAGTGCGCAATTGCCGATCGCGGTCATATCTTCAGCATAAATTAGTCTTACTATGACCACTGCACCCACCAAGTTTGGGGCTGATCGATTCAGGCCAGCGTGAATACCGTTGATATTAGGGGTTATTTTAAAAAGTGAAAAATAATTTTTTGACGTCCCTCGCAGATTTTGACCATACTTTCAGGGTAGATAGAACACGTTGTCCTCTACACGTTGGTGTTTTCACTTTTTTTGGCATCGGCCCCGTTTTTCAGTTATTCATGTTTCAATTTTCCGAAAAAAATTTTGCGGTATCTTTCAGAATCATTCACAATTCCGGTGTCCATGAAGCTAGAGCGACCCACAGTAGAGCGTTGGACATAGAATGTGATGGGCTATCCAACTATATACGCGAAATCGATCTACGACCACTTATACCAGAGTGGCACTAAGTCAAAGTTTCGATCGAAAATGACGCAAGCTCCGACCTGGTTTTCTTCAGATTTTGACACCTGCTGCCGAACTAATTAGTCAAATGGCGTAGATTCGGCCGTCAAATGATAGCTGAGATTCTTGCGATTCCGAAAATGACCATATTTTTGCTCTAGAGTACCTTGTTCTCACGATATGGGCATTTAAAAATATTTGCGAAGAAAATGACTGCACTTGTTATATCATCCCGGTCTGAAAGGTGACTCAAATCAATCATATGCATTATTCATAGCCGTGAAATCTGCATCACCTAATGCAGTTTTCAACACTAATTATAAAAATTACAGTGGTTTTACAATATGACCAGTCCTGAACGACTTATTTTCTCCTGGTGCCCTATAATTCCCACAAAAAAAATAAACCCCACCCCCCCACAAACAAACCCATCAACATCCTGGCATTCACATCGTTAGTGATTTATGAAACCGAAGCATCAAGTGCTTCCTATTAGGTGCATTTTTCTTCACTGATTCTGAATATGATCTTCTTTTGGCGCTAGGACAACTCAGTCGGTAGTTATGGACCTCTGAAGATTCATCAACATATACACTTTTGAGAGCCATAATCTTTTTTGAAAGAGAAAAGTTTATCCGACAACCTACTAAGCATAACAACAGAATACAATATAAAAACACAACGAAAAATAATCCAACCAGATCAGAGGGAGGGCTGGGCCGTTTGTCCGGCTTCTAAAGCCCTACCCTTCAAGAACTTACTCACATCCAAATTCTGGATGCGATTTTTAAAAACAGAGACTGTGCGTACATTTACGGTTTCCCTGGGGAGGCTATTCCAAATGCTAATAACACGGTTAGCAAAAAAGTTTTTGCGAATATCTAAGTTTGTGCGTTTTACAAACAACTTTAAATTGTGGCCACGGGTAGTCTTTGACAAACTAAAATCAAAAAACCGTTCCCTGGGCAAGTCGACCAGTCCATTAAGTATCTTGTACACCATAACAAGGTCACGGATCAAACGACGTTCTTCAAGTGACTTTAGATTTAAAATGGTTAGACGTTCCGTGTACGACTTACTACTCATTCCAGGCAGGCGACGGGTAAACAAAACGACGGGTACTCTTTCAACTAAATCAATATCTTTCAAAAGAAAAGGGTTCCAAACTTCGGTGGCGTACTCTAATTTAGATCTTACAAAGGTTTTGTATAAACGTAGTAAAAACTGTTCTTCACGATTCTGGAAAGTTCTATAAATCAAATTTACGGCTGCGAAACCTTTAGAAGCAACATTACAACAGTGAAGAGAAAATTTTAGATCAGCCGAAACAGTTACCCCAAGATCAGAAACACTAGATACTAGAAACATATCTTAAAATAGATAGGCTATGTTTCAATACTTCCGAAGGGAATCTACCATCAATTAATAGTGTTCCTAGTCTATTTTGGCCTGCTGATTTCAGAAATGACCTTAATTTTTCTGTTTAAGCTCGAGATTTTGAGATATATCACTATCTACTTATTACACTATGGTAAACTTGCATCTTGAAATTGGAAGGGTATAAAGTAAAACTAAGGTCATTTCTGAAATTAGCAGGTCAAAATAGGCCAGAAACACTGTTTATTGATAGTAGATTACTTTCAGAAGTGCCGAAACACAGACTGTCTATTTCAAGACTGTAAACTGGAAATTGGGTAATTTTTGATCGAAAGTTTGACTTGATGCCACTCTGGTATAAGTGGTCGTAGATCGATTTCGCGTATATGGTTGGATAGCCCATCACATTCTACGTCGAACGCTCTACTGCGGGTCGCTCTAGCTTCATGGACACTGGAATTGTGAATGATTCTAAAAGATACCGCAAAATTTTTTTCGGAAAATTAAAACACGAATAACTCAAAAACGGGGCCGATGCCAAAAAAAGTGAAATCACCAACGTGTAGAGGATGATGTGTTCTATTTACCCTAAAAGTATGGCCAAAATCTGCGAGGGACGTCAAAAAATTATTTTTCACTTTTTAAAATAACCACTAAAATCAACGGTATTCATGCTGGCCTGAATCGATCAGCCCTAAACTTTGTCGGTGCAGTGGTCATAGAAAGACTAATTTATGCTGAAGATATGACCGCGATCGGCAAATGTGCACTGGAGAACCAGTTGAAAATGTCCAAAATCACGTTTTTGGCCATAAATACCGCAAGCGGTATCGAAGAGCAAAAATACCGCAGTGCTGGTGTTTTCTACTAAAGACTTATTGATTCATCACATAAAAAGTATATGTCAGAAAATTTCATGTTCCGCCGCCTGCCCCGGTCTTATAAAAAATGACTCTTAAGATTGTTTTTACACATTCCAGTATGACGAAAAAAGTAACCTTGTTCTGCTCGACTTTTTGTTTCCACTTGGAAACCTCGCTGTCAACTTTATCGTCATTATCCTCAAGATGTTGTTTCACTTTCCGCCTTTCACTGACCAGGTCTTCTCTTAGTCGAGCGTTCTCCAACATCAACTTTCGCTCCTTTTCAGCCAGCGACTTTGACAAGTCTTCTTCTTTCTTGTACTCTTTTTGAATGTCCGCATACTTTTGCTTCATTTCTTCATAGTCCTAATAATACTAGACAGTTGGTTATAAATACAGCATAATGTTAACATAAAGGCTACTTTTCTACAGGAGCCCAGTGTTGTCACGCCTTTCATGATTTCCGACCGAGTAATTCGTAACTGGTCCTCGAGTTTCACTTTCTCATATTTCAAATCGTCTAAGGCTTTTTCCCTTTTTTGAGCGATTTTCTGTAACCTCATTTGTTCCACAGAATGTTTTCGTTGGTATAAATAAACAGTACCTCAGTTGCTGTCAACTTTTCTTGTAAATCTTTTATTTTTGTCTGCAGTCTTTTCCGCTCCACTTCTTTGGCGGTGTCCTTTTTGCTTTTGGTTTCAGGTGGAGGAGGTGGCAGGGGCATAACCACAGGCACCACAGGCGGAGGTAGAGGTGGGTAGAACTGTTCAGTTTGAGGTTGACCGCTTACTGCGTACGCAGAGGCTGCAGCTTGTTGAGAGCTGACTGCATAGGCGAAATTGGCTGCTACTGGGTAATAGCTGGCCACACTTGTTTGTTGAACATCTGAACTGGGAGCAGGGAATCCTGCATACCCATGTGTAGGCAGCTGTGGCTGTGAATTCGTACTGCTTGTTGAAGCAGCAGCAGCAACATTAGTGGCAGTGTAAGTGGTCAGGCCGTAAGGCTGTGTGGCTGTGATCTCGTATGAATGAGAGATTTCCATCGGTTGAACTTCTGTTGTCTGAGGTTGTTGAACTGTTGATGATTGACTGCTTGTGTTCTCTGTCGAAGGCTCGTAAGTACTGGCAGTTGCCTCTACTGCTGGAGTCCCAGTTTCTGATAATTTAGGTATGTCAGGGTTAGGCAGTAGAGTTGCTCTAGTTTGCTGTATTTGTCTGGGGACAAACTTCTTTCCCTTATTAGGTTTCTTCTGAAATTCTGGCTGACTTAACGCATTGTCTTCCATATTGTCTTGGCTGTCCTGCTCAACTAATTGGTCCTGAACAAATCTAGAAACCCGCTGCTTTTTCTGTTTTGGTGGTCTTGGGCTGTCCAACCATTCTGAGACTCGGTTTATCTGATTCTTTAGCTGTTCTTCCAGTATCCTTTTCCTTGGGCTGCTTTCTTTTTGTGGAGCAGCTGGTGAATTTGCCTTCAGGTTTTGCAGACAATGAAGTGTGCCCATTATGGGCCGATGTGGCGTTAATTTGCTGCTGTATGCAACTGGAGCTTTGAACGTGCTCGTAGTTTGCCGCTTCTCAGCAATTGTCTGCACTTCTTTCTGTGCATTTTGTTCCTGTTGAATCATATGCTTACGAATGGCTGCAATTGTGTCGGTCACCATGAACGGCCTCAACTGCGGTTGTTCTGGTTTCTTTTCTGCTTCTACTTTCGAGCTCTGGCTTGTCTCTTCCTTGAGGACTTCTGGTGGTTCTTTCTCGATTTCTGCTTCACTCGTCAAAGTGCTTTCAAGTGTTGGGACAGCAGGTGGTTTCACTGGGTCAGGTTGTTTTTCGCTTGCACTTGTTGGACTTTTCTTTTGTGCATCTCCAGCTGGTTCTGTTGAACTAACATCAGACCTTTCGGTAGTTGCTGTTTCTCGATTTAGAGCGGTGCTGTCATCTTCATTTTCTTTGATCGTTACCATTTTTTTCAGCGCGATCGCGGCTGGTTTGAAAAAGCTGCTTACCGTGGGTCTTTGTTCAATGAGCTCCTCGTCCTTGGTCTCAACATTTGATTGTTCAGTGTTTTCTGCATTTTGTGTACAACTAGACAAGTTTTCCGTTCTTTGCTTGGGGTAATGTTCTGTAGATGTGCTCGAGTTCAGATTGAACGTGGAAGTTGAACTCATGATCTGTTCTGGCCGTTGCAGAAAGCCCTCATTTGGAAGAATAAACGTGTCCTTTGGTGGCTTCACAGCACTTCTTTCTTCTAAATGTGCCATCACTGAATTCTTATTGTCATTTGTGTCTGTTGCCGGATCATCATTCTTGGTCTTTCCTGTATCTTCATTATCGGTCTGTGTGATGTCTGTATTCCTCTCCTCGGTTTCAAAAGCCGTTACGCACTGCTGTTCATCAGTTGGTTCATCCTGAGTAATTTTGTATCCGTGGTTCTCTTCGCTATTTTGTGTGCCACTACTGGTGTGGGGAAATCGGACAGGAGGCGAAAAGTTTGTGTCTAGCAAAGATGGCAGTGGAGCCTTCAAGCGCGGTGGCGGCACTCCTCTAAAAGGCGGACCGTTTGGTTGAAATACTGGTCTAGTTTCTGCGAAGTTCGGTCTGAATGGCTTTCTGAAATTGTCCGCTCGAGGTGGAAATCGAGGACGAAATCGTGGTTGAAAGGGTGGTGGCAAACGCTGAAATAAAACAGGCAGTTAGAACTGGTTAGCACAGAAAATGGTGTTTAAATCAGCTTTAATTTCCGCCTCGCATATCTGAATTTTATGTTGTAGTACTACTGTAGTTATCCACAGTTTCCTATCATTGCAAATCTACACACATACTTCCAGATGTTTCATGCCCCAATGAGGCTGTTTTCGTGGACTAGGAATATGGATGAATTCCTTGTCCTAAAATGTTAGTATTTCTTCCAAAAATATATAGCTAGTTGTTACCCAAAGTTCGTCGTGGCCTTTGGATACTAGTGATGGATGTTTGGGGTTGAAAAATCTCGAATCCTCTGCTCGCTCTCTCTAAATTTGCGATTACTCTTAATTATTTTTGTCTCTAATCTACTTTGACTTACCGTCTCGTTCTCTTCTGTAGAGTCGGTTGAACTTGATTGCTAAATTTCTCACATTAGTATGTTGCAGTATGTAATGCAGCGTTCTCTACGTAGTTGCTTCACGTACTGCATGTATATACTTTATCTTCATGTACGTACAATGTACATGACATTGTTAATAGTATCGCTCATCGAAACAAATCTTATGGTGTATGTATGTACCTGAAATCTTTCTGACGCTTGATTACGATATCCTCCTCCTTCTGGAAACGATTTGTATCCGGGCTGAAATATTTGAATCAGCGTTGTTTTATTTCATTTACAGCTCTGTTACTTTGAACTTCGAATTCGTAGCGCCGAAAATCGGTGGTCTTGTTTTCCTTGCCTCAGACATCGGTGGCTAAAACAACGTAAATAATTGGCACGTTCCCAAGGGATTACTGAAAAGGACGAACCGAAGGAAAACTACTCCGATTTTGAAACGCAGCCAGCATTTTGATCAGCGAGGCTTCTCCACTGGCCTGAAGCTGAGCACTGTGCGTACTTTTTTGGAAATTATTGCCTGATTTTGGTATTTCAGGTAGCAATGAATGCGTTTTTAGTATTATAGAAGAGTTTTAAATTAGATATTTCACACAAATTAGACAGACGAAACAGCCAAACGATTTGAATGGCTGAGTCAAAAAGTGTAGCCAACACAAAAGAAGTTTTTCACAACAGCAAAGTGCAGTGCTTAATCTTCCTATCTGAAAAACCGTTCACTTCATTTCTCTTTGCAACGGCTATAACCTTTTTGCCTAGTGGTGAAATTACTGTATTGCCATTGAAACCACTGTACTTTTCTTACATGCATTTAGATAAAAATAATTTACAGACGTACAGTTTCTTCTGTCTCGTTTGAGCGTGCAGCAGCATCATCATCACCATCATCTAAATAGACCTGCTCTTCTGGCCGATCTGAGTGCACATCATTTGTGTTATAATTATCAGAAATATCGTTGTTCCGAGGAGGGTCAGTAATATTTTGACTTCCAAATGGAGCGCTGCGATTGAATGTGGGCGGAGGAAAAACCGGCCGCGAGGCTTCAGCGTCGAACCTTGACTGCGTATTATTGTTGTTCTCAGGAATCTTGGCCTGGGTGAAATTGTACGGTCCAACCGATTGAACGTAACCTTTCGGGGGTGGCAGCGACGCATCCAAGTCGAATGTTTGTCCTTCAGAATTGTCGATTTCTTCGTTAGAGGAGTCGTTCCCTTGGTAGACATAGTCCAAGTTCCTGGGTGCTTGGTCGAATCTTTGTCTACTTTGAGGGAAGGGAGGTCGAAACCAGTTGGGAGGATTCTGCTGTCTGAAACGCGGCTGCCATTGCGGACGATACATAGTACATAGATGCGTTGTAGAGCACAAAAATCTACTACTATCGAGTCAGTAAATCAGTGCGATACAGACGGCGGATTAGTTGCGCTTTGGATCGGATAGATGCTTATCTGGTCTTGCGTGCGGGCTGGAAAATTTAGCAATCAGCCCCAAAATATCTACGTCAGTCCGTGAAGCAATTTCGGCTTTTTAGAAGATCTATAGATACGTCGCGACTAGTCTAGTCTGCTTGCCAGCTATTTATATACTGCGCGTGTAAACATTAATCTACTGAAATCAAACACCCTGTACGGGCTTGCCTGTGGTTTTTTCTCAGCGCTGCAGCTAGTAGCTTTATCAGACGTTTCGGCCGTAAAAGAAGCGTGTAAACGAGCAAAACGATCTGGTTTCAAGCCGCCCTATTACACCCGTTCTTAGGACTTATCTCGAGTAGAATCGAAAAATATTTACGATCCCTGCTGCCGCTGGTGACACTTGTTGCCGTCGCTTCTGTTCTGATGGCGTCTTCAGTCGAAGAGTACGTTGCTTACAGAAAATCGTCAGCTTTCTCCAAGTTTAATGAGTCGCCAACGCTCTTTAGTGCCATTGGGGCGGTGGAAGGTACGTACAGTATTTATGTACCGTGTTGGTTGTAATCAAGGTTTGTCTCAATTCTAAGTTCAGGTTTGAACGTCTTGGACCTGGGATGTGGTATTGGCTATTACTCGAGAATTCTAGCCGAGAAGGGAGCCAAATATGTGCTCGGAATCGATATTTCCGAAGTAGGCAAGTATTTGTTGAGTAGTCGCCTAAAATTCGATACTGTTGTAGGACGTAATTACTGCCGCCGGCGAATGTTTGCAAGGGGAAGAACCGCTACCGAATTTGGAGTTTAAATTAATGGATGCTACCAAGATGGAATTCGAGAACAAGTTCGATCTGGTTCTCGCTAACTACACGCTTTGTCACGCCCAGTCCAAAGAGCAGCTCCAGTTGATGTGCCGCCGAATGTACGCTTGTTTGGTTCCCGGGGGTCGGGCGGTCGGAATCATTCAAGTGGCCGACAAAACAACCGATTTTGCCAAAGCGCTCGGAACTGGCAGATATGGTAGGTACAGGCCGGCCGAAATACCGCGCTTGCTGCTGTTTCGAGGTGGCACGTTTGTTGCCATTGACGCTTTTCCATTCATTAATTTTAATTTTCTCTGTAGAAGTACAGTCTTTGGTACGTTATATCGTTCGCATTAATCTACATCAGGGCTGTTGGGTCGGTTTTTTCCTCGGTTTTTTTCATTTTTTTCCGAAAAAAACCGGTTTTTTTCCTAGGGGCTCGGAAAAAAACTAAAATGCGGAAAAAAACTCAAGCAAGTTTTTAAAGGAAATAGACAAACTGGTTAAATTCGCTTCAAATGCTTTGAATTTACATTAATAGAAGCCTTACAAGCATTTTGCTGGCATAACTTAGTTGTTTTTGGGAAAAATACTGATACCATTTTCAGGCAACTTTTATTATTGTATTTTTGTTGTTTTAAAATCAATTTACTACCTAAAAGATGAAATTAGTGCATTTCGTAATAAAGCTCATGCTATTTCGTTTAATTCTGCTATAAAAAGCGATTGTTAAAAAAATTTTCTGTCATCTCGGAAAATATCATTTTGAAAAAAAAACCGGAAAAAAACTAAAAAAATTACGGAAAAAACCGGCTTGAGTTTTTTCCGGAAAACAAACAGCCCTGATCTACATAAGCACGTATACAGATTTTTGCTGTAAATTACGGAATGCGGAACGTTCGTGCCACCGATTCAAATACTGCAAACATATTTCAGCCTGGTTCTACTGGAATGGTTCAGTTTCACAGTTTATTGTACAATGCATAACAGTATATTCAAAAATGCTATTGAAGTCTGTCACGCTTACACCCCAGCCCACCAAACCAGCACGGTGAAGCATTGCAACGTTTGCATGATTGATTTGTAAAAATATCCTAAAACAGAGCGTTTGAGGCGATAGTTGTGTATAATAGGAAGAGTTCAGATTCAATATGCTTTTTGCCCCTTGCAAATGAAATAGTTTTATAGGAATAACATTACTTTTTATTGAAACCTTCGTACCTAAATATAAAAATCAATGGTACTACGTTGTACGTACATCGGGAAACTATAGATGGAAAACACCATAGTGTAAAAGTTAGTTAGGCTGGCTGGCCTGTGGGTTTAATTAAAGCGTACATTCCTACTATATTGCTGTGACTTTCAGGTATGATTTTGAACATACCAAAGGATATCAAGGAGGGCGATCCGTTTTCGGTGCAAATCTATAATTCACACTGCGAGCCAAAGCACATCGCCACTAATTACTGGTACAACAAAGACACCTACGAGCAGGCATTCAAGGACAGCGGATTCTACTCGTTTTCAGTTGACAAATTCAAAGTCAGCACTGAGGGTCTGGAGACGATGGGGCCAGAGTTCTGGAAACCCATCATGACCAATCCCATTTACGGCTTGTTCGAAGCCAAGAAACTTAACTGAAAACTTCAGTCACTATTATACTCACTGAATATTCTGTTCTCTATAAGAGGCATCATTGTTCTGGGTCTGATTACATGTACGTACAACTGGAAACAATAGAAGTGGTGGGTCTATGAGGCGTGTAGCAAACAGGAACTCTAGAACTGCTGAAGGCCAACTGGCCAAACAGGTTGCAGCAAAAAGAGCGAAGATGAGACGCGGAAAATCAGCGCAGTTAAACCACTTGCGTAACACCGTCGACCGGTCGTTTAGAGCGCCTCAACTGTTACTTTGTTTGGCTAGAAATGGCCACCAATTTACTTGCCAGCGCCATTTTTGCGCTTCTCCTCTGCGTTGGTCTAGCTCAGGAAGACAAAGTAATGAGCGAAATGAGCTTCCCGCTTCTCGGAGAAGAGCCGAGTATAGGCGAGAAACTGGGTCTCGACGCCAAATCATTCGCTTCCGGTCTTGGACCGGTTCCGGATTTGAGCAGTGAGCTGGTTATTATTCTCTTATTAAGTCTCCGAATTCAGATTTTTATAGTTCCGGTAGAATTCAGTCATGAACGTAATGACATGCGTACGTGTGGACGTGCGTGGTACTTACTGTTTCTTTTCCTTAAAGAGAATGGGGACCAAATTTTGTACCTGTACATTGGAACCGGAATACAGACAAATCTCAGTGCTTTCTGTCACATCGAAGGCGTTTTTTTAGTTTTGGCACTCTAATCTACGTAAATAAGCGCACAGGGGCTGCTATTTGGAATTGACAACTACGTACTCTCTGGCTGAGCGCTGCCTTTCTGTGATTTTAAATTTTTTGGACTGATTTTTTCAACAAAAACTGATACAAAAGTGTAGTGGTTGTTTAGTGAAACTCATACCTTTTCGCCCCGATTTTTGAGCTTTTTAACCAATTTTTTATCATACTTTTGATCTGCCCCAAGACAAAATGTTGTATCTGAATAACCGCCCATTAAGGGGTGTATTTGGGTCGGCGTTTATAAGGAAAAACCCGGCGCCACTGTATGCTGAGTTGAGTCAATATGCAATTTTCTCGATATCGATACCAAGCTACAAGAGCCGTTTGACAGCTAATAGCAGAAAGTGGAGTGTTAGTCTGTTTTCGAGTGCAAAAAGGACAAGAACAATCAGATGGACATAAAGAGGATGATGAAGGACTTCACAGCCAAGTTTCCGCCGCGCATCCAATTCCACGTGGACAAGAACTCCGGTCGCAGTACGGTCGGTTGGCTGCGGCAGAAGTTGTTCGGACAATTCATCGATTGCGAAAAGTTTCTGGTTGGCGCCGCCACCAGCGTGGCTGCTTCTCAGATGGATAACTTTGATCTCGATGTAACTCTGTCTGTCGCCACATTCAAACTGAAACGCCGTTTCAACCAGTCGTTTTCTAGAGCTTGTTTGGCGGCAGCAACACCGATCCCCTGGCTGGTGTAATGGCAATGCAGGAAAACATGTGCATGAATATGTTCAGGGTAATTTTCTTCTACGGTTCTATAGGGCCTCTGGGGCCGTCCAAAAATTACGTAGGGGATAAATGGTTCGCAAAATCATTACTACTTGTTACGGTGGGGGATGGGGTCGGAGATTTTATTACGTAATTTTTAGCTTGCAGCATCGCAAGTGCAGAAAAACACAAAGAACGTGTTCAATCTCGGTGTTGAACGTGTGGCATGTATTTTTTCAATTTCTTTTAGATGAAGATCTGTTACAGATTCTATTCGAATTTAGGCTTTACGTAATTGTGATACCAGTGTTCATGCCATTCTCAATTATCGTTGAGACCTCAGCAAGTGTTTCATAAGGGTACAGTATCTATCGCTTCACGGATTTGGCGCTTCTGAGTGCATTTATAAGACAAAAGCTGACGTGATATTTTCAATTAATTTCAGACTACCCGTACCCCTAAAATGCGACCTAAAACAACTATTGTTTCATCTGTATGAGAACCCTGGGCTTGTAACCGGGAATATACGTACGTTGTAGTTTGCAGAAAGTGAAACTACATAACAGTACTACACAATCCTCTGCATGACAGACACTTTTAAGATGACATTTTTCGGCTACAGAAAATGTAAAAAAATTTGTTGCAAATCTCCAAAAAAATTTGCAAATTGGGTGTGGCCAAATTATTACCTAATTAGGGAGGTTAGAAAATTTATTGCGACCCATTACCGGGGGAGGGGGTCCGAAAGCGACCAAAATGGCATTACGTAGTTTTTGGACGGCCCTCATCAAAATTTCCGTAACCGAAAATCGTGATGCTGTGTTTTGGCCTACAGATAAGTAAGGTATCCCTAGTGGTTCTATACTTTTAGGGATGGCTATTGCTCGTTCGTGCCGCGCAGATTAGAAAATACAAAAGCGGCCTTATTGAACATAATTTTTGCCATTTTCCGTCTTTTATTGTATGCAACGCTTGCAGTCATACTACATGTATTTCGCATTAATTTAGCTGTGCTACGAATATTCACATCTTTCTAGTAGATTTTAAGCAGTCAAGTTGGTTGCACCTTCGTAACTCGCGCCATAGAAAATCAGCCACCGCTGGAACGTCAACCAAATTATGAACACTAATTTGCGTCACTTGAACCACGCGGCTGTTTTAAAAACCGCATTTCTCTAAGTCTTTATAAAATCAAAGTGCGGTTTTTTTGCCTAAATTATCGCCGTTTTAGCATAAATTTTTCTTGTAACGCGAATTATTCAAATCTGTTGCCCATACATGTAACAGCTCCGGGCCGACCTGGGGGAGGGGGGTAGGGGGGTTTTTTCCTCAGGTGGGGGGTCGAGGGGGGTTTCGCCCAGGTGGGGGGTCCCAAACTTCGAAAAGCTCCAAAACGCCTAGAAATGCGTTTTTAGCACGTTTTTTCAGTAAGGACGCTAAAAATCGCTATTTTAAGCTGCCAAGTAGCGTTTTAAAGCTAAAAACAAGCAAAAAATGACAAAAAGAGCTTCCAAAAACACCGATTTTTCTTAAATATCAGCAGTGGAAACGCCAAATTCGGTTTCCAAAGGCTTTTCAAGTGAATTTTAGACTAAAAATTAGTGATTTCTGACCCAGTTTGTTAATACTGGAGCCACTACTAGTACTTGTATTTTTTGGTAGGGGGAGGGGTCCCTTAACCTGTCTCGGGGGGGGGGGGGTGAGGGGGGGTTTGGCCTTTCCAGCAGGGGGGTTACTCCCCCAAACCCCCCTAGTACATGTATGCTGTTGCCTATACTTTAAAATGGTACTAGGTGCGCCATAGAAAAGCTCTTCGCAGGCGGCTGTTTTTAAATCCCATTTTTCTGATTTTTCATGAAATGAAGTGCGATTTTTTGCGTAAATTGCCCTATCCGGTCATGCTATCAGCCGTTTTGGCACATTCTTTTTGTTGTAGCGTGAATTTTTCATACCTAACCATCGCTTGTATCGTGTATGTTTGAGGTAAAAGAGCGAAAGTGTAAACGTATGCAGGCCTCTGTTTGCAATTTCATCTATTCGCCAGGGAAACCGAGCGTCAAAAGCGTTTGTCTCATGATTCACGAAGCTAACGGAGCCGCTGGAGCACAGGTACAGTAGAACGAAACGTTTTTTAAATTCAGTTGTTAGCTAAAAATTTAGGTCAAATGCACTGGAAAGATGGCATCGCTAATGAAAGGTCAGCCGCGGCCGAGATTGTTGTTCAACACTAACTTGCGCGAAGGGGTTTATTACCACGGTTTTCCCAAAGTGTGCGAACGGTTCAAGCCAGAACCGATTTCCGTGCCTACTTCTAATCCCATGGACACGCTGAACAAGGCCGCTAGCGGCGATATCGGTTCTCTCGCTGAAAAGTTGATGCCTGGATAATTGGGTCGCTAGTGAATTGTACAAATTTGGTTCGTTCTTATAAGTACGTGTATACTGGTGTCTCTGCTGGCCTGTGTTTCTGTCTGGGGAACATTCCAGCTGATGAAGTTAATTTGACTTTGTTGACGCGACGACGATTAAAGACAGATTAGCTGCAGTTTTTGCGTGCAGTCGGTCAAACCGCCAGAGTACAATAGAAGATAATCAATCTAAATAGTTGGGTCAAATGGTCTGGACGGCTATGAGTCGTCCGGATAGTCTATTGATTAATGTTTTATCGTTTAGTTGATTTGATGCAATTTGGCGATGGCTTTGTGAAATAAACTCCGCGGCCGCAACCCAACGGCGCCTTTTCCGGACCGACCACAATTAGCCGTGTTATGGGCTTAGAGCTGTGGCGTGGCTGCCGTCACAAATTTTCAATTTCCTCTGCCCATAATCCCTACCCCGTTCGGCCCTCGGCACACTTGACTTTATGAGAAGTTTTCTTGTCAACTCCGCTCCAAAAGCCGACTCGATTAGGAGACAAAAAATAAACTGTATTCGCTGGCGAGCCATTAAGCCCAATCCACCAATGACCAATAGATTCTGTGGCACGTACAGACTTAGTCTGCATTAGCATTCCTTAAGCGGTTGCCGCTGCTAGATTATTTGTAGGCTCCGCGCGCGCCCAATTTATTGCTGCTAGTATTTGTAGAATTTTTCGCTCTCTCCAAATGTTTAATTAGACGGTTAATCGGGCCGCTTTTTACGTCCTCTGTTTTCATTATGCCCCCAAAGTGGAAGCCATCGTTTTCTATTCTAGCTGACCGAGCCGACTGAATGGAACGGAAAAGTAGTCGTGCCAAAACTTCTCTAAGCAGGTAAGCTGGCGTTTAGTGGGTGTACGCCCGAGAAAGCCACCGAGGCAAGTTGAATACTTAGCAGATCTGCGAGGGAAAGAGGCGTATTAATCAAAATTATGTATACCAACATTTCCGGCCGGCACTGCAATTGAGTGCCTATTGGCTCCGAATGTTTTTTGGTGCTGCCCGGCTGGCTTTCTGTGGCTTAACCATGCAAATTGTAAGTTTCTGATCAGACGGCGTCATCAGCATAGAGACATTTGTCGAGCCTGCTAAGCGGCAATTCCGAGGCTGGCGCTAGGCTTATTGACCACCGGTAAGCTGTGGCAGGCGCAAACGGCCGATTACTTGATTATCCAGCTCAATGCAAAGTCATTGCCGTAAATGACAATTTCAAGGCTCTGATAAAGAAAGTGATAAATCATTGTGACAACTTTTGTTTCGCTGCCTTTCCCGGCCAACCATGAGCGCTTGTTCTTCTGCTTATCTTGGCCTCCGACTGCTCTCACGACACCGGCTTTTTTTGGCCGACACTTTTGAGCGATTCGTTGGTGTCTAATTAATGGGCGAACCTATCCAGCCGCGGTGCGCCCGTTTTTTCATTTGGTTGGTGATTCTTTTTTCGTCTCATTTCCGATTTGGCGTATGGCCTGTCAGAGCTGCTTAATAATTGTTAAGCGCAAGGGACGTTCTAGCCAAGCTCTGCGAGTCAACTTTTGGCTCGGCTTGATAGGGCGACCAGGCCGCCGCTTTCAAAAGGAAATTATCCAATTGTAGTCGTTACAATTTGCATCTAAACGACTCTCTGCCAGTCGCGCACATCTAGTCTGTCCTGCCTGCCCTTTTTCTTGTCGCACTTGTTGCTTAGGAAAGTCTAGCTGAGCCAAGTTATGGAGGTACGTACGTAGGGCGGCTCTAGAATCATTGATTTACTGGCCGGTTCTATTCAAGTATTGGCACGCACCAATCCAACCACCTACGTACTGTAGCACTGAGTGCTGAAAGAGTTGACGTGTGCAGAAAGTGCAGAGCATTTCAGATTGATGGGGACAGAAAGTCTGCCGAATGGAGAGCTGGAGATTGGAGACCCTAGAGCCACCGCCTATCTCGCTCCACGCACCGACGTTGACACAGCCGTAAGTAACTAGTGGTCGGTCGATTAAAAAAACGTCAATTCTACTCTCTTTCTTTATTTATCTCTCCGTAATGACCTCCGCCACTCCCAAACTTCGCCTGCGCTCTGACTCTGTATTGACCACTTTTCTTTGCTTTGCAACTTTTGCCTCAGCCGCTCCAAGTGCTTTCATCTCAGCAGATCTACAAATGTTGCTTGAAAATGCAATAACCACTCTGTAATACACCAACAAAGGTATCAGTTGTTCACGACGAACGAAAGGTGTTTATTTTTGTCCAAAAATCGAATCGAGTTCAGTTTTCTGCGCTATCTGTCTAACGCAAAACAAACTGCAAACAAGTGAAAGGTTTCAATAGATTTTCATACTTTAGTTTACAGACTAGCCGTAGCGCACAATTCCTGGGGCTCTTGAAGATGGGGTCGTGCGTAGGAACACCCCTCTCGGTCGGAAGTACGATCAGAAAATCGGCCAAAAATTGAAAACGTAAAAGGATAAAATATAATAAAATGTAGTAAAACTGTTCAATTTTATCCTCAGAATGGCAGCCTTTTCTATACATTTTGTTTTTTGTTCAGGCTACCTAAACTTTTGATTAAAAACGTTGAAGATTGACCAATTTGACTTGACACGGCCGGGCGCCTATTCTTTGTTGCAGGCAGGCGGTTTTTCTTGGCCTTTCTTTTGGTTACCGTACTTGTATAACTATGCATAGTAATCAGAGAAGTAGGGCCCAGAACCGGGGGATCGAGTTAGGAAAGAAGCAAATTGAGTTAGCGCAAAAGAGAACGGAGTTAGCAGACAACTGAGCTGGTGTTTTCAGATCACCGAGGATTTGCCCATGTTAGCAGCCGGCGGCAGCTCGAACGCCGTCACCGACTGCTGGGTCTCTCAGCGGAAATGCGTTTCCAGTCGTCTTCTGCCCACCGTACGACTGCTGCAAGTGTTCGGCTACCTGCCTTGCAGCACCAAACGCGTCTCCTCTAACGACCGCCGCCGCATGCACTACACCACTCACTCTCGCAGTGCGATCGACGGCAAGGAGCAGCGTAGCAACGGCAACAAACTGTTCGACTTTCTCTGTCGCATCTACAGTCTCGCGCTGATCGGTATCAACCTGTACATCTTTCACCTCAACGTCACCGTCACCATCGACTATCAGCAACACTTCGGCACGTTGCACGCGTTCACCATCACTAGCATAATCACCGGACTGAAGCCGATGATCAATGCGGCCAATATTTTCATCTTTCATCTGTGCAAGTCGCGACACAAACGACTGCTGAGAATTCTGGACCGCGTCGAGACCGAATTTGCGATGGGCTTCGGCTGCGAGCCCAACATCGCCAGATACAACTTTGCATTAATTACCGCTTGCCTGATCGTCGGTGAGTCTGCAGCTTTCGGCTGGGGATTTGGCTGCTTTTCATCCGCCAATCAAAAACGTCGCGCGCCAGTCTCTTTTTGCCAAAAGAAGCTATCGTTTATACCGTCTTTATCAGTGTCGGTCGCTCAGAACGTTTACCCAAGGTGTTTGCAAGATTGCACGTTTGGGGACGCAAATCTGATGCCATCAGTCAAAACAGTCTCCTAAGACCCATTTCTGAAGTAATAACTTTTAGCAATGTCAAAGAGGATCAAATCCCTAACCAATAATGATGTGACAATTGATTTGCTTAATGTCAGACAGCACAGTTGACTACTGACAGTATACCTACCTACTGTAGGGCAACGCCATGTCATGCTGGTTGGGTCAAAACTTGCGATTTTTGCAATCTAACGAAAATCTGACCACTACCTTCTGACTGACCAAGATAGGGTCTATCCGGAGTCCGACCAAAAATTTCAAATTTAAAAATACAACAATTTCGACCACGAACTTTCACTCACAAAAGAGCATTGAAAGTTTGGCTAAAATACACCCGCCAAAAAACCTACCGGGCTTTTCCGTATAAACGCCCCCCCCAAATAATGGCAGTCCGTGGGCGGTTAATAAAATAAATAAATAACATATTTTGTCCTGCAAGAGATAAAAAATATCATGAAGAATGGGTCAAAACCTCAAAAATCAGGACTAAAAGCATGAGTTTCAGCATACAAACACGATATTATCAGTCATGAGTTTCAGCATTATCAGATATTATCAGTTTTGTCGAAAAATCAGTCCAAAAAATGCAAATCACTGACAGGCAGCGTTCAGCCAGAGAGCAGTTGCCATTTCCAAATAAACGCCCATGTACTGTACATTCCAAAAAAATGCCCACCTTCTTTTCAAACTTTACTGAAACGGCTGGTTCTCAGTCATTTCTTTATCGATTTAGGTCAAATGTTCAGGATTTATTACCAACATGGTTGCCTATGTGTTCCATGAGTTCGATGCGAATATTCCTCCTTGTATGCAGGAAAAAGTGAAAATCAGAGTGGTGTAGGGAAATTCAAATTTACGGTAAGATTGCGGTGCTATGGCTTCGAGACTTGTGGGAATTAGTGTGCTGACATTTGGTCGTAACTTATTCAGATGCAAACTCTTTGCCTTCAGAGAACTGAAATTGGAGAATGACAAAATGTGACTTTTCTTCGTAAAACCATAAAATGATGATTCTAAAAATTTTCTATTTCTGAAAAACACTGTGTGGAAGGTTTGTAATACGTATGTGCAACAGAGTTTTAATGTCAAGTTCATTCATTTGTCGACCTTTCTGCTACAATTTGTCTTTATTTACAACTGATTCAGCGCTTTGATTCCAGGAAGTGCAGATTTCTTAACTAACGGGATTTTCGATCATGTTTTAGAAATTCCCCAATTTTAGTGCGCTTTGAGTTACAGGGGTCCCATTTTAGTAGACTTGCCCAATAGCAATACCAATCATTCCTGCAAGTTTCAAAGCCATACTCTCTGAATTACCGGAAAAATTGAAATTTCTGTGGACCACCCTTTTTCTTAGTTCTCGATTCATAAAACCAGCATGAGTTGGAATTTTCACACCAAACTTCCATATTATGCGCCCAGTTGTTTTGTTAATGAATGCTGAGAACCAGGGATGGATATTTTTCCGAAAAAACCTCGGCCTGTTTTTTTCAGTTTTTTTTCGGTTTTTTTTTCGGTTTTTTTTTTCAAAATCGCGGAAAAAACTCCTGCTCAAGTTCTGAGTATCCTAGCCTGGTTTCATGATTCCTAACGCTAACTACAGAAATACACGTCTTACATAGATATAAATCACGAAACAGGCATGAAAGAGTCCCTGATAGACTCCATAACTAAACGCTGTATGCAAATTTTCTTACAGCAGTTTGCCTTTTTGTTTTAGATTGCTAAATTTGGTATTTTCTGTTGTTTTTCTAACAGTTTTGAGTCAGATTAGCCTATTATACATCTTAAAAGTCCATTTTTTAACTAAAAATGACATAAATTAGCTATTTTTAGCTTGAGTTTTTTTCCGCGATTTATGTTTTTTTTCGACACTCAGGAAAAAACCGTTTTTTTTTTTGAAAAAAACACCGGAAAAAACACACCTCACATCCCTGCTGAGAACTTGAGCCAAATCGGTACAGAAATGACCGATAGCAAGCAAACCGTTTTGAGTAAAGGTCGAAAAAGGGGGTGGAAATTATTTTGGCCCTTAATGCATAACATACAGTAAGGTAAATCACGCCAAAACTGTCTCTTGCTCCCTAGCTCCTCTTCGAACCGAAGCTATACGTATGCCAAATTTGCACGGTCTTGTCTCTTCTAAATTTACAATCCCTTAAGCGAATTGGCTTGTTTTCTTGAATCCTTATGCCTTAGACTTAGTTTCAAAGGGACATAGCGCATTGGTCTTTATACTGTGTTCTACTAGTCTGCGCAACGTACTCTGATACTTCTAATTTGTGCCATACAAAACAGTGAACATTTTCTCTAATGGAAATGAAAGCTATTTGATGTAAAGCGACAAAAAAGTCACTAAAAACTCGCTTTGCTTCATTGTATTTTTATCAGACCGTCATCAGTTTCTGAAAAAACCAGTAATCAATCAGCATACAGAAATCAAGAGCCGTCGTTTTAATGAACGCAAGTGACGAATGCAAACCATTATCAAGCAGTTCAAAATTGTCCGGCCGGGCAAAAAATATTTGGCGTCATCGTTCTTCGTTCTTTTGTAAAAACAACCACTCCGAGAAAAGGGTCACTCCACACCTCACGCACAGCACAACGCATGTTTTTTACTGCCCTGTAGTTTGTGAACGAAATTTAGTGAAACTCTGAAGAACTCACAACGCAAAACGTATAGTATGTAGATACGGCTAGAAAAACATTAGCTCGGAGTACGTACACATACATCGTAGCGTAACCTAGCCTTTTGAGAGGTTTAGTTCTACTGTACAAGCGCTTTCAGGTTTATTTTTCTTCGGCGTCCGCGTGAGTGAGTTTGTGATAAGTGACGATTCGTTCGGCAAGAGTCTGTTGGTGGACATGAGCTTGGTGCTGGTGCCGCTGATCAGTGTCTGGGGCACCATTCCCCTCTTCTATTTCGCCATGATCGAAACGCTCGTGCTGAAGTGGTGCGCTACTTTCCAGGCCAAACTATTGCCCTCGCGAGGCGCCCGTCAGCAGTCCCTCAAATACTACTACAGAAAGTTCCTGGACATTGCCGAACTGCAGGTGTTTATCTCTGCTTCTGTTTTTAAGCCTCAGCCTTCCTATAGGCCATTTTTAGGAAGCTGCAGGAGACCTGTTCGGTCCTTGGCTGCTGATTTCGATGGGTTGGTCTGTGTTTAGTCTCTGTTTGACAATCTATTTCGCCACACAGGCGCACTCCTTCCTCGAGCTGCCTCCGGTTGTTCTGCGCACTACCAAGGACCCGGCAGAACTGCACAGCGCTAGACTCATTCTCTACTTCAACGTTGTCTGGAGTTGTTTGCAAATTGTCATTGCCACCATCTACATTTGCGTCATTTGCTACATCGGCACTGCCGTCAACGAATCGGTAATTTATTGCAATTTTCTGATTTATACCTACCTACGCAAAGAAACTGAAAAGAAGCTGCGTCTTCTCAAAATCCAGCCTAAGGGCATGAGACGTCGATATGCGAAAGAAGTTGAAGGTTTCTAATCGAGAATAATACGATACGTAACGAACCCTTAACTGTTCAGCACAGCAGGACGTCCCATTTGTTGGGCCGCCAAAATTTGGGTTTTTGGGGTCATGACCCTGTCTGCTGGTCTGTACAATTCAATTACAGTAAATTTCCCCCACTGCCTTGAAAACTGAAGTCCAAGCTAGAGAACGAGCCTTAAACCAATGACCAATGTCTAAAATTTCAGTACAGCGGTCAACTTGGACTTTTTCCCACGCCAAGGTTACAAAGAAAATTTATTTTGCTTTTATGACACTTTTAGAGCTACGTTGATGAATGTAATACGTACATGTACCGAGCCGTAGAATTTTATAGAGTCGACTGATTATGAAGTGTGTTCTGGAAGGCATCAACGACACCGAGATGGAAACCGAGCGATTTCTGGTGACGAGCAAAAACTGCGCGAAAGGCTATAAATTTCAATTTTTAGGTGACCTGCTTCATGTACAAAATGCAAACTCAGTATGTTTGGGGTGTTACGGTATGGCGAGCGTTTCCAGTTGAGCGGAGCGTCTTTTTCACGGTAAGAAGGGCAGTACTGTACCTACATACATATAGGCCATTCAGAATCCACTCGGTTTTTCTTTTGTGCAAAGTTTTTCGATTTTCCTAGATCTGTTTATTTTAGCTACCGTACTTGACATAGTCTTAGGGTTTTTCAACAAAACGTGAGATACTACTGTAGCAATTTGCAGGTTTTCTGAGAAAACATTTGGCAATTGTGGGACACTAACCCCATTAGCGGAAACCTACCTACCACATTATTAACTTAAGATTAAGATTGAATCTACAAGTAAGTCTAACTTCATCCTAAGGTTCATTCATCCCGAAACTACGCAGAAGCCTAAACCTGATCACAGTGATGAATAGAAGTCCTCGGTTCCAAATGGGCGAGGGATTGTGTCACTGTATCTAAATTGGATAATCAGCGCGTCATGCATGAGTGAAATGCACGCCGCTTCCCTCGCAATTCGGCAACGAAACCTAGCTAAGCTTGTACAGCCTTTAGTTTGCATCAACCGGTAAAGCACCGTATCAATCCAAAAGTTGAGTCCAAAGCGGACATTTACCGTACCAAATTCGCGACTGTGAAACGAAACGAATGATTTTCCTTCTTCTACGTACGTACGTATATTCTGAGGGCCGTGACTTTCTTATACTTTTTATTTCAAGCACGGTTGAAAATTTCCTTCCCCTCACCTATCTGATGCAGATTTTATAGTTTGGAGGAGAAAAACTTTCTAGATGGTCAGCTTGATTGTGACTTATGCCGTTCTGCTGATGAAATTCAGAGACAGCAACACGCCTCCGCTGCCTCCGCCCGGCTTGCCGCAGGCCAACGTCAGCGCTGCTGCTAACCAAAGCTTTGTGAGCGGCTGGCAGTCGGTTAGTAACCGAACCACTCTGACTGATGTGGCCAACGCTGTGGTGAATCTAACTGCGCTGCTCTGAGACCTCGACGACACAGACACAGAGAGTTTTTCTCGTTTTGATTTGTGATTGCACTTTACAGTTGGCGACAAAGTTCATACATAATAAAGTTGCGCACCGGAAAAACGTCGGCAGCACTAATGCCTGTATCGATGTAAACTTTATTGATGTGCGTAAAAGGTAGTAGCAGATTAAGTGCATTAAAGGCTGCCGTGCATTCAGCTAACGTTTATTGTTTGTACAACAAAGGACTACATTATCGACTGGCGCTAACAGCCACCACCACCGTATACGGCTGCCGCACGGCAGCCAAGTGTATACATATATAGGATCACAGAGAGAACTTACCTATGAAGCCAGTCGGGTGTGAGGTGAGAGGTCGTCCAGAGAACTGAATTCAAATGGTGCTAGAGAACCATAAACTCAGTCCAGCACTCATGCGAATTCAGGCAACTGGTAGCGACCGACAGACAGCCAGTAGTCGACCGACCGAACGGCAGCTCTCAGCCGGAGCAATAGGTGCTTCTGGAGGGCCAGTGTTTGGCAGTGTTACTAGGCAAAATCGGCCACCAATATTGATGCTCCGGCCTCATACATTAGTAATAAAGTGAGGACAAAACTGTAGTCAGCGCGATTAGACTGACAGCTACTCGCAGCACCGCGGCGCCCGGGCGCACAATGACCTAGGCGCTTCGCTTGACCGGCGCCGGACAGAGACTGAAAAACACGGAAGCATTATTGGTGCCACCTGTTGCAGCGTAAACAATAGAGCTGGCCGATGAATAATTATCATCCGCTTTAGAAGGCTAACAATCGGCACCGACCGTGCTGTCAGCAAGCCAAGCTGGCATGATAGGAAGCCGGGCCGGCCGTAATGGTTGATTGGAAATCGTTTACCTGTGCCATCCATCGCTGCTGCCACGCGCTTTTAGGAGATTTCCACCAGCTGTTACCATGCAGCTAGGCTCAATTGACAATCGTACAGCCAGCCCACACGCACAGTAGCTGCAGCAGCTGGGTAAAAATAGTAATCGGACCAGTTGCAACACACGATATTTATAGAGACGGCAGTCGGCCACAAATCGTGCTAGCGCGGCCCAAAGGTGGAGATTACCTTAGAGTGCGGCGCAACAGTAAAACCGCAGCCAAGACACAAAAGAACAAGACAGGGCAATTTTAAAACTGCTGCCCTTTTTACACGTCGCACTGCTGGCTGGTGCGAAGAAGAGCTCTCAAAACCAACAGCCAGACAGACAGACAGAACGGACGGACACAGTTATTTGGCGCTAATCCGGCTGTGCAGTGCTACATAATCGGCGATCTGCACTGTTCTCTGCTGACTCACAATAGCCAAAATTGGTCAGCACACCTACGAGCCCAGTTTAGAAGCGTTCGTAGCGCGAGGTCGGTCAGCCATCAGCTGTCACTGGGCGACAGTATCTCAGATACATCGACTGTCTCTGTCTACATGACGCGTTGGCCTAGCCGGAGGCGCATTTTTAAACAGTCCACTACACACTAAGACATGCCACCGGCCATAATTTTAATAGCCACCACTTGCTCAAAACACACCAGCCAGCCGGCCCGGCCTGCACTTACGTACTGACAATGCCTTAGATGGACAATTCGGTCAAATTTTCAACAGACCGGAGGAGACACGTCAGTCAGCGCACTCAAAACAACAAACAGTACTCTTACGTCAGTTGCAGGTACAGGTGCTTCTAAATGGCACGGCCATGCTACGAAAATAATTTTTTAGCTTGCCAAGCAGGCAAAAAGCTAAGAGATTTTGACGCAAAGACAGCACGTTAGCGAGCCGGTGACAACGGCTCCAAAGCAAACATTCACACATTTGAGCGTGGCACACCTGTTGACAGACAGCCTAGGCAGGAGACATAGGTAGGTAGGTAGATGGCGCTAAAAAAGCCGATTTTACGGGCGTCTGCGCATAGTAGACGTATTAGGCCGACCGAACATGGAGGGGCAGGCAGAACACTGGCACCAGGCACAATAGCTAAAGCGCGCTGGAAACTCGTTCCGATTGATGTCAAGTGAGGAGCCTTCCTGCCGGTCCATTATATTCGCTTACAGAAGCGTGCTGGTGTTAAACAGACACACGAGTAGTGGACGACCATATATTTTAAAATTTCTCCAAAACAGACAGAGCGACCGGCCTGTCGCTGGCAGGCGCGTAACGAACGTGCGACACCACGCAACTGACAGCTCTAGTGGCGTCCCCAAATTCTCTGCGACACACCGCACTGGCCGGCCACCGTCGCCACTGTAATTGACCGTTACTACAGTAGGCCGAGCAGACACAATGACCGGAGGTCAGTCTCAGACACAATGACCACTCAAGTGACCAGTGCGACGGAAGCACTCACCTTTGCGGCCATTGTTTAGAAGAGGAAGTTGTCGGCAGTCATTGATGAGGCGTGGTGGTTGACAAAGTCGGTTTCACCTGCCAACACACAAATTGAAGTTCTTAGTACGAGCTCACAAAGCAATTACAATTTGCGCCGACACGTTAGTAGATAGATGCGGGCGGAGGGGGCCGGTCGGGTTGCTAGGAGGCAGTGGGCAAAATTGTTATATTCTGATTGGAGCTGAGCAGCAGAAGCTGTCCAAACAGGGCGCATGCGCATATTTATAGCGCTGTTTGTAGAGCCGACAGCTTATTGAAATGTGTGCACAGGTTGACCATCAATTAAACCGGCCCACACCAGCGCCACACACCGGCTGAATCCGACTGAAAATTTAATCAAGCGCGCATTCACACGCGTCCGGCACGTTTTATGAATTGCAAAATTCGATAGACTGCCATTTTTTATTGGCACACACACACACCACGCACACGCACGCCAAAAACTTATGCTGCCGGCAGGCGGCGGTAGAGAGGCAAGAGAGAGAGCTGGGGGGACTCGTGCGTGGCTGGAACGTCCGACGATCGATAGTTTTCAGCGGGCAAATTATATTTTGCGCGTAGTTTCTAGCGACTCAAATCAAAGTTCACTTAATTTCATTCATAGTCTGTCGGCCCGGCCAGCCCGATCACAGGCAAGCAGCCCCGGTCCGGCAAACTGGACCCACTGACCACTTACCGCCGACCACGTACGTACGTACGCACTCGTTTGAGTGCCAAGTGCACAGGCGGTGCGTGTTGAAAGCTATGCGTAATATGGGTAGCAGAACGTATTGAATGGCAGCTCCGGCGCAGCTGCACCAGCAATCGATAGATCCTTCGACACCAGCTCATGCCTACACACACCTACCTACACTGCAAACACATCATTAGCTGTCCACCACACTGGCTGCTCGCTAGTACGCTCGAAATTTATTACTCAGATTACGCTAATTTATGACATGTTATCAGTAGCTGCATGTAAAACACTTCAGAAACACTCTACCAGTCAGTCAGCCGCTTCGATGAAGCGATAAGAGGCCTCAGATGACACCATCGTATGGTACCGGTACCTATGTATGTCAAGAAATGCTCGAACTGGACACTTTTCTAGACTTCATTTGCTACGACTCAGTCAACAGTTCACTATTTTCAGAACCTCAGCAGTGCCGAGCAAACACGCAAGTAAACAATCTCTCAACAAGTCTGTCTAAATTACCATTAAAGAAAGATGCTAAGTGCCAAACCAGGGCTAGAACACGAAGAAACAACACCTTCTCTTTGGCAGCACAGACAATGGCTTAGGACAGAAAGAAGGAAAGAAAGGATTCTCACAACAAACAGAATAGACAGCTCAGAGGTTCAACGAATGTACCCAGAAAAACGCAAAATTCTCACCGGTAGACAAACACCAGCTAAAGTATTATACGTAGAGCAAAACGGTGCCTAATACTGGCTCCTGTCATAGTCTGTCCAAATAGTGACCTAAATCGGGCATTGCCGTCGAAAGACCTTTCCGTTTTCGGATTTCAGCCACTACCTAAATATTAGGTGTACTTGACTGTGTTGCATTCGATTAGGCCAGTCCAAATTGGAAACAGTCTCTCAGAAGCCTACGCCTAAGCCGTACTGCCGATTGTAGTGCCAGAGGCACAAAACTAATAATGTACCAGACAGAGACCGTGCGAAACCATCCAGAATCGATTTTTTAACCCCGAGCAATTCTAGCAATTACGCACAACCCGCAATTATCCCACAGCCAACTTTGGTCTCAGCTACTATTGTGTGCGCTTTTGTTTTGTATATTTTCTAAAAAAAACTGCTTTTTGATGGGCGTTCAGTCAAAACTGTTGCACTTTTCCATTAGAGCGTACACCTTTGCCGGTACCATGGTACCGGTACGTAGGGTAGGGGTACCATATTATGGTGTCGGTACCATGAACGGCGTTAAGTGCCTGACTGTAGGAGGGGAGCAAAAGAGTACCTGCGCGGCTTTAGATCCAAGGTCGAACGGGTCACCAGGCAGAAGAGACCAGTGATCGAAAAAGCACTGGGGGAATGCCTGACCTCCAGTGGCGCCACGGAGATCGCCTGCGAATCCTGAACACAGGCTCACTTCCATTAATCGCACCCAAACTCTGACAGGCAAATAACGTTTGATGCACACAGCGCATCAGAGGCGTGCGGCAGACATGGCAAAGGGGGAGCCAGCCGCTAACCCCCAGGAAATTTTGGGAAGAATTTTGTACAGAAAGTTATGATAAAAGTATGCCTAGATTAAGTGTAAATGAGCTTAGAATAGCTTACTTTAACGAAAAACAAGTAAAAAACCTTGATTTTTGCCAAAAACAGGATTTTTTTACTTATCATCGCCTCAGGCGCTCCTGCCACTCCTCAGGAATTGAAAATTCTACCCCATCAGCCGGAATGCTAGTCTATGTCTGATGATAGGTGATACCGCTTCGGCGATCAGTGTACTATCATGTAGTGCAGTAAGAAGGTTATTTGACTGAGAGTAGAACAAACCGAAAGATTCGTTGACGGGGAGATATCCTTTTACAACAAACAGCGGTGTACCAGCCACCTGCATCTCCTCAAAAATATGTCCCCTGCGTCTATTTAACACACTGTAAATGCCTCCAATCACACCCTGAAAGACAGAGGTGTACGTAGCGTGGACACATCTTACATCTAACAAGGGAGTCCACCATCCGACTTAGGCCAGACCACCCCCCGGGACAATTTTCCCGACCCCTCCGATTATTCTGGCAAGTAATTTCTTGAGCATATTACTGTGCTTTTTTACAATGTCAGCAGTAAAATTGCTAAAATCGCCTGTAAACAGTGCTTTTTAGCTTTGCCTAAGCCCAAATTAGCGATTTTTGCTGAAAAATTGCGATTTTCGAGAATTTCTGAGTGGCCAACCTCCTTCCCTAGCATTTGGGCTCAGACCCCCGGGAGGCGCCAGACCGCCCAACCCTTTACCCTTTCGGCGGATGATATGTTACATGTATGGGACAGTGATAATTGAACAAACCTCTGGACACTGTATTTCCACCAAGTAGATAGGTTCAAGTAGTTTCGGTTTGGCCGTCAAAATGGCAGCAAAAAGCGCTCGTCTAGTGGTGGGGATGAGTTGACCGCCGTTTCTGTGGTTGGTGTCGGCGTGCAGCACTGCGTCGGTTAGATCGAACCGAACTCCCCGTAAACTTTCCTCACACAAAACACCCTGAAAACGCTACGAAGTACAATAACACGCGGGTGTCCTAAGCTCTCCGAAAGGATAGTGAAACTTAAACAAACAAGGTACCGGATAATTGGGATAGGGTTGAAGAGCTAAAAACAAACAAAAACGAGCGTACATCTTTGGTTGCCCACTGGAACCCAGCGCAAATCGAGTCGCGCACTTCGTTCAAATACTGCACGCCCTTGGAACTGTCGATTAGGAGGTTGGGACCGGTGGTGTCGGGACCGAAGCACCACAACTTGCGTGCATCAGACACGTCGAACCCGAATTTATCCACCAGCAATCTCGTTCGCTTTTTAACGTCGTCTCGCGGCCCCAGTTGCTGCTGGAAAAGATAGCAGGTTTTCGGCCGAGAAATCAGCGCAATAAATTACCTTGTCAATGGCAGTGGCCAATTTGGCGGGTAAGGCTGAGGCCTTCATGAAGAGACGGTTCAGTTTGTTGGGGGACTTGCTGAGACAGTGTCGGTCCGACGAGCCACTCACTGTCTCTCTGAAATCTCACTTTTCACTCTACTGTCACACAGAAATAGTACCAATGCCATGATATCAGCTAAATTTCAGTTAGTGCCATGTTTTACCGACATCGTACATGTGCAGGTAACCGAATGGTGTTGGGGTATGGCTACTGCTAGCAATGGCTATAAACTGATACTATTCGTACGTATCTGTCTCCAACTTTTCTGGTTCTTACGTAGTACTGACTTCCAAAATTTTTGGCTCAGATCCCCAACTCCACTGCTCATTCAGACCATACATGTACTAGGGAGTCTAGGCGTTAGCCCCTAGCTACAAGGGCTAAACCCCCTCACCCGCCCCCGAGACAGTTTAGGGACCCGGACCCAAAAAATACAAGTATTAGTAGTGGCTTTAGTACCAACTAACTGACTCAGAAATCGCTAATTTTTAGCTCAAAATTAGCTTAAAAAAGCCGTTGGAAAAAGAATTTGGCGTTTGCGCTGCTGATATTTCGGTGTTTTTGGAAGCCCTTTTATCGTTTTTAGACAGTTAGAAAAACGTCACGGAAAAGTGTCACCAAGTAAAGAAGTGAAATGAGACCACGAGGAAGAAATCTGTGACTGTTCAAAAGTAGAGCAGCTACCTGTAAGAGACGACCGGTTTGGAGACTCTGAGGGGCACGCAGGCGTGTTCCTTCTCCAGATCCTTAAGACAGATCTCCAAATGCAGTTCGCCGGCGCCAGCTACTATGTGTTGGCCGCTCTCCTCCTCTATCAAGCACTGCACCATCTGGTCGGCCTTAGACAGACGTCGCAGTCCTTCGACCAACTTCGGCAGGTCCGCCGGGTTGACCGGCTCGACCGCCACTCGCACCACCGGACTCACACTGAACTTCATCACCTAATACAGACGCTGCTTTTATATTATAGTAGAACCATAAATGGATTTCTCCCACCTTCAGATTGTGCGCGTCCTTGGCAGTTGTGATGGTGCCGCTCTTGACCAGGTAGCTGTCCACTCCCACCAAGCCGCAGATGTTGCCGGAGGGAACGTCCTCGATCGACTCCACCGCTTTGCCCATCATCAATACCGTTCTGTAAACAAACAAAACCGTCAAACCTCTCTGTTCTTCTGTCCAGTACCGGTAGAAACAAACAATTTTTCCGTTCAGCTCACCTGAATGGAAAACTTTGAAACGCTTCTGTGAGCTCAATTCTTGGCCGTTTGTTCTGTAAATTGGTCTAGAGTTTCTTTTGTAGAAACTGTAGTGGCTGACAAATTTGCAGGAAAAAATGTCACCTTGCTGGCTCGCAATGGTTGTTCAAAATTTTCGGTTCAGGTGAGCTCAACGGAAAAATCGTTTGTTTCTACCGGTGCAGATCTCAGTAAAATTAGACAGTTTTTTTTACCGTTGAATTGATTTCTCGTACATATCGTCCTTCCGGCCGGGCACGTAGTTGGGTCCTTGGATTCGAACTTTCAGTCCGCTGCTTACTTTGCCGGAGAAAACGCGACCGAACGCATAGAACCGACCGCGGTCGCTGGTTGGAACCATCTTACTCACGTACATCATCAGTGGACCGGTCGGATCGCAACTTTTTATTGCTGAAACTTGGCTCGTTGCAGACAAAGCCAAACGGGCCTCAGGCTCTGTGCCGGCACAGTTGGTGTAGCGGTTTAGACCGCAAAGCCACTGTGCGCGTGCGCGTGCACTCGTCTACTCGGCGGGGCAAGTTTCTTGAGTTGGTCGTCGGCACAAAGCCCAACCCAGGCCACCGAAAGCTGGTTACAGCGAGTTGCCGACTGGAGCTGCCGTTGACCTAAGCTACAATAGCAACCACACATGTGTTGGGACAAACGGGAACGGGGACAGCTACCACTGAGACCCGCCCAGACTGACAGCAAGCATGTGTGCCCGCTAGTAGTGTAGGCAGCGAAAGAAGGGCAGGATGATATGGGTGTGCACGATGGGCCAGCAGTGTGGCCTAACGCTGGAGGTACGGCCCCGCCCGGACAACCCAAAAAACTCCACTGACTCTGACCTACCCCCTCCATCTGGAAATTTTAGGAAGAACTTTGTATAGGAAATTATGATAGTATACCTAGATTATGTTTAAATAAACTCAGGGTTGACCTCTCAGGCTCTGACGGTCAGAGTCTGACCTACCCCCGCTCAGGCCGCCGCTACCCCCTCAAGCCTAGATTAGGTGTAAATGAGTTCAGAATAACTAATTTTAAACTATTTTAACGAAAAATAAACAAAAAAGCCTTAATTTTAGCCAAAAATCGTCGGACTTTCTGGCCTACCATCCCTCAACTCCCTATCGACCGCCGCTAAACCGCCTCAGGATTTGAAAATTTACCACCCGCTCAGCCGAACTGGAAGCCCATCATGTCTGGCTCGCAGCTCAGAAGTTCATACGGGTACTACTGCACTGCCCCAAGTAAGTACCAGTAAGAATAACTGCTTGACTGTGGTACTGCACTATAGAAACTCATTACCGATAGCCACTTCATCGTCAAGCGGTCCTTCGTAGAGCAATTCGGTGCGGTATTTCTGCGCCGTGACGGGACTTGGCAAATGCAAGCAAACCATCTGTCCTAGGGCGTCTCCAGCAGGCAACAGCTTTTGCATCACTGCCTAAATAAGAAAAGATTGTGTAGAATTGAAAGGTCTACCAAGCCCGACCTTGAGCAACTGTTTTCCGTCCAACTGTTTCTCCTCTTCGTTCAGCTTGATGCAGAGTTTGTCGGCCAGCCGTAGCAATTCAGGAGTGTCGCTTTTTATCGTTGCATTGAACAACCGATAAATCGGGTCCAGCACAAACATAACGAAGCCGCGACGGCCGTCCTCCTCATGACGCGTCCATTTCTTGGTTGTTGCGTTGTAGAATCGGTCGCCCCATAGGTTCTTCATTAACTTCGACATCTGGAAGCAAATCAGTTCACTTATTTACTAGGCAACCGGAATAAATCAGGTTGTGAAATTTTTGACAGTCCGATAAAAACTGAAAAGTTGTTTACTGACTAGTCGAAGAATCACACACTAAGGAATCAGATTCTGTCAAAACGTACCTCAATTCCGAATTTCTCAGAGTACATTTGGGCAAAATTTTTCAATGTGAACGCCCAGCCGTGCAGCCCACTACCGAAGCCGACACTGCCGTTAGACGGATCAACCTGGACGCAAAATAAGCGGTTTACAAAAAGAAAACAACAAAAACTCTACCATCAAATTTCCCATCGAGCTCTGCTCGTCGGAGTACAAGGCCACGAGACCGTTGAAAGATTCAATAATGCGACAGAAGGTCTGGTACAACTTTTCGGGCTCCAGTTGCAATTCGAGCAGGGCGCGGTCCATTTTATTCAGAAAGAGAATCGGCTTTATCCGCTCGGCCAGTGCCTGTCGCAGCACGGTCTCGGTTTGAACGCAAACACCTGTAATGCAATCAAACAATGATAGCTCCTCCCCGACAGTCAGAGAGACTAAGCCATAGACGAATCGGTTCCTTTTATGGCTTACCTCTCCGACTATGGCTATGATGTTCCATCGATGGCTATTGAACGCCTACTTAGCCATACATGGCTACTTAGTCCTCTATGGCTACTTAGCCCTCTATGGCTACTTAGCCTTCTATGGCTACCACTCTTCCACAGCATAGCCAACTATGGCTACATAGCCATCTATGGCTATGTAGCCATCTATGGCTACGTAGCCATAGATGGCTAAAGAGGCGGGGCCTCCTCGAGTTTAGCCATAGATGGCTACATAGCCATAGATGGCTACGCATCAACATAGCCATCTATGGCTACATAGCCATCTATGGCTAAAAGTGTGGGGCCTCCTCGATTTTAGCCATAGATGGCTACATAGCCATAGATAGCTACATAGCTATAGATGGCTACGTAGCCATAGTTGGCTACCGCTCTTTCACAGCATAGCCAACTATGGCTACTTAGCCATCTATGGCTATGTAGCCATCTATGGCTACGTAGCCATCTATGGCTAAAAGTGGGCAGACCCTGTTTTTGTAGTCATAGATGGCGACATAGCCATAGATGTCTATGTTGATACATATTTGGCTGAAAGTGAGCAGGGCCTGCCTTTGTAGTCATAGATAGCTACTTAGCCCTCTATGGCTACCCAGTTCAGGCAGACCAAACTCCGATTGGAGTAGTTTTCTGATGGTTCCCAATGAGCCCCTCGCATGACAGGACCGAATGTTATGACTTTTCGTGGTGGGACCCTAACTGGGAAGATTTGTCATCGGTAAGAAGTGCGCCAAATTCAAATCACTCAGGTACTGGCACCTTCTACTGAACCTAAATCGTCTTCATCCTCCAGGCCACCTCTGCCATTCGCTGACTTCCAGATCGTACCAGAACCACTTCGATCATCCAGCCCGCCACTTACGATTTGCATGTCATCAATCTTCGCCGAAGTACTATCCCGGGAATCCGCCAATTTGGAGTCGAAGAAGGTGAAGCTGCCGATTTTCCTTCAGCTTTCCACGATTCCCACTCTTCTAGCTTCTGTACTTCTTCAACAAACTCTCTCCTTCCAGCCACACCACTTTG
This sequence comes from Sabatieria punctata, assembly GCA_030248155.1. Lineage (NCBI taxonomy): Eukaryota > Metazoa > Nematoda > Chromadorea > Araeolaimida > Comesomatidae > Sabatieria > Sabatieria punctata. The sequence goes on along the minus strand of JASANB010004461.1, from coordinate 11,888 downwards.
ATCTACTTTAAATCGTCCCGCCGAAGTACTATCCTGAGAATCGGCCGATTTGGAGTGGAAGAAGGTGAAGCTGCCGATTTTCCTTCAGCTTTCCACGATTCCCACTCTTCTAGCTTCTGTACTTCTTTGCATGGTTTCTCCTTCGAGGCACACCACTTCGATCCACTTCAAATCGCGCCGCCAAAGTACTATCCCGAGAATCGGCCGATTTGGAGTGGAAGAAGGTGAAGCTGCCGATTTTCCTTCAGCTTCTTCGAGGCACACCACTTCGATCCACTTCAAATCGCCTCACCGAAGTACTATCCTGAGAATCGGCCGATTCGGAGTGGAAGAAGGTGAAGCTTCCGATTTTCCTTCAGCTTTACATTGTTTTAAGTCTTGTAGCTTCCATACTGCTTCAATACCTTGTGGGCCTCCAGCCACACCGCTTCTAATCCACTTTGAATCGTCCTGCCGAAGTACTGCCCCAGAATCGGCCGAGTTAGGAGTGGCAAGAGATGAAGCTGCCGATTTTCCTTCAACTTTCCGTTATTTTAACCATACATGGGCCGGAAAAATCCGGAGGGGGGGGGGGGGTGGGGGGGTTCCCCCCCGAAAAAAGGCCAAAAAATGCCAATTTTGCATTAAATATCCCAAAATTTATCCCTCCGGGAGGGGGGGGGGGAAGGCCGAGGGGGTGGTATGGACGGCCGAGGGGGGGTATGGCCGGCCGAGGGGGAGGGGTATCCCCCCCTTTCCCCCCCGGCCCATGTATGATTTTAAAAACTGCTTCAAATACAAAGTTTGCATCAAATATGCTTACTACAATATCCGATCCAATCGGGACCATCATATGNANACTTAGCTAAGTGAGAGCTTTTGATTGAGTACCTACATGCCTATGTTACGAAGCAGCGATAAAAAGTTAGAAAATTTGCATAAAAAATTTGCATATTCAAAATGTCAATTTTTACGTAGCCATCTATGGCTACATAGCCATCTATGGCTACATAGCCTTCCATGGCTAAAATGGCTCGATCGATTTTAGCCATAGATGGCTATGTAGCCATAGATGGCTCTGTGGACATAGATGGCTACGTAAAAATTGACATTTTGAATATGCAAATTTTTTATGCAAATTTTCTAACTTTTTAACGCTGCGTCGTAACATAGGCATGTAGGTACTCAATCAAAAGCTCTCACTTAGCTAAGTCTGATTATGATGGTCCCGATTGGATGGGATATTGTTTTAAGCATATTTGATTCAAACTTAGTCTTGTAGCTTCCATACTGCTTCAATACCTTGTAGGCTCCAGCCACACCGTTCTAATCCACTTTGAATCGTCCGGCCGAAGCGCCCCAGAATCGGCCGAGTTAGGAGTGGCAAGAGGTGAAGCTGCCGATTTTCCTTCAACTTTCCGTTATTTTAACTACTGCTTCAAATACAAAGTTTGCATCAAATATGCTTACTACAATATCCGATCCAATCGGGACCATCATATTCAGACTTAGCTAAGCGAGAGCTTTTGATTGAGTACCTACATGCCTATGTTACGACGCAGCGTTAAAAAGTTACAAAATTTGCATATTCAAAATGTCAATTTTTACGTAGCCATCTATGTATACATAGCCATATATGGCTATGTAGCCTTTTATGGCTAAATTGGCTCTATTGTTTTTTTCCATAATAGGCTAAATAGCCATAGATGGCTATGTAGCCACAGATCTACACAAAAATCCGATAGCCATCTATGGCTACTCTCAAAATGAAACTGAAATAGCTGATCGGCAAATTCCGAATTTCAGTTTCATTTTGAGAGTAGCAATAGATGCCTATCGAATAATACATAGCCATCTATGGCTACATACCCATCTATGGCTATGTAGCCTTTTATGGCTAAAATCAATCGAGCCATTTTAGCCATGGAAGGCTACGTAGCCATAGATGGCTATGTAGCCATAGATGGCTACGTAAAAATTGACATTTTGAATATGCAAATTTTTTATTCAAATTTTCTAACTTTTTATCGCTGCTTCGTAACATAGGCATGTAGGTACTCAATCAAAAGCTCTCGCTTAGCTAAGTCTGAATATGATGGTCCCGATTGGATCGGATATTGTACTACGCATATTTGATGCAAACTTTGTATTTGAAGCAGTAGTTAAAATAACGGAAAGTTGAAGGAAAATCGGCAGCTTCATCTCTTGCCACTCCTAACTCGGCCGATTCTGGGGCAGTACTTCGGCAGGACGATTCAAAGTGGATTAGAAGCGGTGTGGCTGGAGGCCCACAAGGTATTGAAGCAGTATGGAAGCTACAAGACTTAAAACAATGTAAAGCTGAAGGAAAATCGGAAGCTTCACCTTCTTCCACTCCAAATCGGCCGATTCTCTGGATAGTACTTTGGCGGCGCGATTTGAAGTGGATCGAAGTGGTGTGCCTCGAAGGAGAAACCATGCAAAGAAGTACAGAAGCTAGAAGAGTGGGAATCGTGGAAAGCTGAAGGAAAATCGGCAGCTTCACCTTCTTCCACTCCAAATCGGCCGATTCTCAGGATAGTACTTCGGCGGGACGATTTAAAGTAGATCAAAGTGGTGTGGCTGGAAGGAGAGAGTTTGTTGAAGAAGTACAGAAGCTAGAAGAGTGGGAATCGTGGAAAGCTGAAGGAAAATCGGCAGCTTCACCTTCTTCGACTCCAAATTGGCGGATTCCCGGGATAGTACTTCAACGAAGATTGATGACATGCAAATCGTAAGTGGCGGGCTGGATGATCGAAGTGGTTCTGGTACGATCTGGAAGTCAGCGAATGGCAGAGGTGGCCTGGAGGATGAAGACGATTTAGGTTCAGTAGAAGGTGCCAGTACCTGAGTGATTTGAATTTGGCGCACTTCTTACCGATGACAAATCTTCCCAGTTAGGGTCCCACCACGAAAAGTCATAACATTCGGTCCTGTCATGCGAGGGGCTCATTGGGAACCATCAGAAAACTACTCCAATCGGAGTTTGGTCTGCCTGAACTGGGTTGCCATAGAGGGCTAAGTAGCTATCTATGACTACAAAGGCAGGCCCTGCTCACTTTCAGCCAAATATGTATCAACATAGCCATCTATGGCTATGTCGCCATCTATGACTACAAAAACAGGGTCTGCCCACTTTTAGCCATAGATGGCTACGTAGCCATAGATGGCTACATAGCCATAGATGGCTAAGTAGCCATAGTTGGCTATGCTGTGAAAGAGCGGTAGCCAACTATGGCTACGTAGCCATCTATGGCTATGTAGCTATCTATGGCTATGTAGCCATCTATGGCTAAAATCGAGGAGGCCCCACACTTTTAGCCATAGATGGCTATGTAGCCATAGATGGCTATGTTGATGCGTAGCCATCTATGGCTATGTAGCCATCTATGGCTAAACTCGAGGAGGCCCCGCCTCTTTAGCCATCTATGGCTACGTAGCCATAGATGGCTACATAGCCATAGATGGCTATGTAGCCATAGTTGGCTATGCTGTGGAAGAGTGGTAGCCATAGAAGGCTAAGTAGCCATAGAGGGCTAAGTAGCCATAGAGGACTAAGTAGCCATGTATGGCTAAGTAGGCGTTCAATAGCCATCGATGGAACATCATAGCCATAGTCGGAGAGGTAAGCCATAAAAGGAACCGATTCGTCTATGGCTTAGTCTCTCTGACTGCCCTGGTCTATTGCAAGAAACAGTAAAATACAGGCTCGAAAAAGTAAATTAAAGGAATTCACAATATTTGCGCCTTGCTACGCACTTGGCTGCTCATCATGAAACTCTCGCAGGTGGTTGCGAGTCTCGTAACTGGCCGCTGCTCTCGCAAGTGTCTCGCAAGTTGGCCATCGCAAGTGTTGACCGTTGCATGAAAAAACGGCGCTCTCGCAAATCGCTGCGATCATCGCAAATCCTGCGAGAGCCAGATAAAGTTATGAGAGTGCGCTGTCAATGTAATCTAAAGCGACCCGACCGCGTCCGATTCAGTCCATCTACTCATCCTAAAAAAGGGCGCAGTGCAATACTCACCTGCATTGCTTTCAGTTTAGGCGAGACAACACAATAATACATACAAAACAACAAGCAGTACAAAACACAAAATAACGCAATGACTTGGCATCTGAAAACTAGAAGTCTGCTGCTCGATCTCGGTTGACAATCAAAATAAATAAGCGCAAAGCGCGTCTCTCTCAAAATGTAACAAGTTAGTAGTTAGACAGTAAGAAGTGAAGTAAAGAAAGGTCTGACGCGCTAGCGCGATTGCAAGATTAGTATAGGACTGCGAACCATATACTACTTAACTTAACTTAACTTAACTTAACTTAACTTAATTTAACTTAACTTAACTTAACTTTATCAACACGAATATAAGGTTGTCAGAAGAAACAGTCCAACCAATCACTTGGCCGGACAGAAAGAAGTAGGCAGGCCGATTGACCGGCTGCTCACCAATCATAAGCTAGTATTTACATCCTAGGCAACACGTGCACAACGTTGTTGTTTTCGATACCGAAAAGCTTGCGGATGTGGTCGCGGACAAGTGAACTCATAAAAACGGTGATCAGCGGTCTAGACACATAAGCCACCGTACTGAGAAGAGTGGCCATTGAGAAGGCTTCAGCTCGAAAGGCCGATTGGTATTGGTGCGGACTGAAAACAATGAAAAACACCAGCACATCCATTAGAATGAAGTTGGAACCAAGCAAAGCCCCCTGAACGGCCGTGCGCAACTGAGCGCACTTGTTCCGGTGGGCTGAAATTGGTCTTTATAGTAGACATAAACGGTGATTTCGAATCGACTTATACCACTGTTTGCTAATGTGAACAAACACACTGAGTAGATTAACGGCAGGCCCAGGCCGATCTACTGTTATTTAAATATATTAATATTAAAATGAAACTATTATTAATAGTGCCATTTTAATAGTATTAAATCTATATTAATATTAAAATAGAGGCTCTACTATTATATTAAATTAAATTAAAAATACACGCAGGGGCTGAATATTAAAATTTATTTTTAATAGTATTTTAATAGCATTTTAATAGTTTGACCATGTTTGACAATCAAGGATTACATAATTTAACCTCAGAAAATCATGAAAATTGAAGATTTCTGACTGCACTGCCCTCTGAATCTCGACTGTGTTTTCATTTGGAAATAGTGGAACATTTCTCACTAATAGGCATGAATGACAAAAGGACCTGAATCTAGTCAACAACCTATGTAACAGTCTTTCCATTCAAAAATTTCTACTAATGCAAAAACTACGCAATCGTTTTTTCTATAGCTGCTTGTGTTCGAATGCAATTTAAAACCAGGTTCAGACAAAGTCATCTAAAAATGGTTATAAATTTCCACACAAAAATGCTAAAAGTTGCATCTCTGATTAAATTTTCAACTCACACTAAGAACTTCAAGCAAAAGATGTTGTTTTGCCAGTTCGCTGAAGTGTGACCAAAACTTATCGACTGCATTTTAGAATATACTATTAAAATGCTATTAAAATACTATTAAAATTGTTATTTAATAGTATTAATATTAAATCTAAATTAAAATTAACAGGGAACTATTATATTAATATTAAATTAAAATTAAAATCGGCTAGTTCTAATATATTAATATTAAATTAAAATAAAATTTCACTATTAAAATTACAGTAGGCCGATCACAGCTGTGACCAGAAAGATGACACCTGCTAGAAAAGTGAAGTACATGTTGTTAGGATAGTGCTCAATAACAGTGCTTGCCGTTCCATTCCATTCAAATCTGCACTGAAACAAACACCAGTACCTAAAGGCTGTACAGGCTAAAAAAGCTAGGTTTCGCTGACGAATTGCATGGGAAGCGGCCTGCATTTCACTTATATGCGGGACACACTCGTGATCCGATTTAGATACAGTGACACTATCCCTCACTTATTTGGAACCGAGGGCTTCTCTTGATCAGGTTTTAGGCTTCTACATACCTTATGATTTAGGTTTGGGATGAAGGGTGAAGTTAGACACACAGTACTTGTAGTACTTACATAAGCATTAGGGTGTAGCTGCCAGCACAGTAAGAAGGTTGCGTAAGTCCACTGCATGACCAAAACAGCTTTCGTATGCCGACCTTCCCAGATCTATGTATACCAACCAATCTATCAGAAGCCCTGTTTGTTTAAATCGACTACGGTTTTCGTCGCGAATTTATTGAGTAGATACGTAGCAATGCAATTTACGGTCCGACCGGAATGCGAGATGACGATGCCGTCTGGTGAATCATACAGGACCCCTCGTCCCCTTGGTAGGGCGGCTGATCTGATTAACTTTAGCCTAACCATACGTCTCTAAAGCTAAGCTAGAGCGTGAACTAATGCTTAAATTAAATCCTGATTCTAAACCTGAGCCTAAAACTAATCACAAGCGAAATTTAAATCAGTAATTTCGGTGTGGTTGGTATTGTCTGCGTACGAAATCTTTGGCAACTTTTGCAAGGGCCGTAAATTTGTGAAATTTACGGTCACGTCTATGGTAAGGGCCGTTCATAAACGACGTCGTTCCAGAGGGGGAGGGGGGTCGGCTCAAATGCCACGATAGACGACCCACCAGTAGGGGGAGGGCGTTAGCAAAAAACGACGTCGCTTTTTTATGAATTTTAGGGTACTTCAATTACATTATTTTCTATTTATGCACAATCTGTCAAACGTTTCTCCATACAGAAAAGCTTTCCAGAGTTGTTGTAGGGATTTATTCTATTGATTTCGCAGTATGGTAACAAAAAACGTAAATTTGTACTGCAATTTACGGGCCCCCCCCCCCCCCTCGGGGGGGGGTTCCCAAGAAACGACGCAAGGCGATTTTGGGGGAGGGGGGAACGTGTCTATGAACGGCCCCTAAGTAGACACATTTTCAGGCAAACTTCCGATTGTTACCGGCTTCCCATAGATTTCCATGGTATACAAAAAAACCGATTTGCATTGTAATGTTGGTGTAATAAAATATTACCGCTTTATTGGTTAGTGGATAGATGCAAACAACTAGTCTGTGGACTGCTATTCCCATCAATGCCATTTGCAGACCAGCTATAAAGAAGAAAATTAATCAAACAGTACCTGTACATACTAATGTAGATCAAAATTTTTCATGCAGTACCTGTACAAAAGTTATTAAGAGCGATCCAAACGGTTGGAAAGAGCTGTGGAATGTGCCTGACTATTTGTTCAGGAATGAAATACAATGGAAGGCATGTGCTGCTGTAGCTTATACCCATAAATATGTCATTAATAGTCATAGACAGCAACATAGAAAAGAAAGGGTTTCTGAACGATTGCACTTTTCGATTTACTACCAATACTGCCAGCAGTACCAGATGAAGCGGAAGTGTAAACGCCGAAATCGCTCCGCACCAACCAATAGTAGCTCTGCTACTTGGATGAAGGTGTACTGTGTCCATGACCAGTGCACAACTAAAGTTAATAACTAAGAGACCCTTGAAAGCGAAACTTGCTCGAGGCTTATGACTAGCAAAATCAGCTAACGATCTAGCTGCAGACACGAGCAGAACTAATATCCAGCTAAGGCTCCAGCTAGTTACTGAAACCCTAAAATGCAGCTAAAACATACGTGGGTAGGGGTGAGGGGGTTTAGCACCCACGCCGGCCAATATCCCACCCTCGGCCGCGCATGCATACCCCTTCCCCATCCCCCTTCTGGAGGGAGAAAATTTTCACACCACCCATTTGAAAATTGTACTTATGACTTTCCACAACTACTACAACTTGAAATTTTACCCTCAGAATGCCGTTTAAATGCGTTTTTGAGAGCCAGTTTTTAAAAACTCTGTATAGCAAGGCTCTGTATGTAAACACTAATCACGCAAGTTCTGAGTCACTGTTTCTATTTAGGGCTATCAAATACTGGAATTTTCTTGATAATCAACATGTCACAATGTGTTTTAGAGATTTTCGAAAGTTTGTCAAGTCGAGAGATGTAATTATTGTTTTACAACCGATATTGCCGCAAATTGACATATAGGCGTGTTTGATGTTTTGTTCTCTTTCTCTGGAGACCACTCGCAGTTAATCTGTGTCAACTGTTTTATACAGTGTTGTGGCCCGGTAAACGATACGATACGATACGAAAACTTCTCACCCTTGTTAGAATGGTATGTTCACACTTTGATTGGTCAGAGAAATCTTTGACTTTGGTCAGGGAATTTTGCTCGAAAAAGCCGCATCAAACTTCTAAAAGATCGAGTCGATAAGTGCTATACCCTTATAAACTCTTAATAAGATGTCAAAGGTCACTCTTAACCTTTAACATTTGAAAAATTGGAAAGCCCTGACTTAAACGGTAGCTGCCTTCTCTAATCTATACGTTAATCAAGTGAAATGCAGAAAATGTAAGCCCAGTGGCTCAAACCGAGACTACATGTACATGTAGTGTACGTCAAAACAGTTAACATTATGGCCACTTCAGTGATTTCTGCACTTTAAAAAATTACGTAATGAAGTCTTCAACCGCCCCTCCCCCACCGTCATTGGCGACCCCCCTCCCCCTCATGCCATTACGTAATTTTTGCTCGCCCCCTAATACAAATACAGCTCGGTGGGAACAATCTACTGTTGTTTGGGTATGGGATTTTCAGGAATCGGTTCGGTATGGGTAGGTATTTTTAGGCATACCCAGAAATCGGTTCGGTATGGGTAGGTATTCGCAAAAATACCGGTATTTATTCGGTATTTTCTGAAAATCTTTTACAAAGTTAGAACACTGAATTTCCCATCTACGTACAAGGCCATGGATTAAGTCATTTCCAAGGTCAGAGGCTAGAAAATCCATCAGAAGCAATGGGATTTATAGATTTTAGGAATTTTTTAAATTATTTTGTAGATTTACTGGGGTGAAAATTGTTTCTATAAATAATTTTGGCTAAGAGAAATGCTCCCAGTTTTAAGGCCTGTTAGTGTACGTACAGCATGGAGATCTAACGAGCAGTGACAAAATGCGGTGCTATTTTGTTGATTGTGAATGTACTGTACATCAAGCACATAGAGACTTGATTATTGAGGAGCAGTGTGAAGTTAAGCCAAAACTAGACCAACGGTTTCTAATGACAAAGCAGGTTTGGGACAGGGAGTAGGGTCAGAGGACTAAAAATCGTTCAAATTCGATATTTTGTAGGGATATCGTAATAAAATGTGTTTCTGCATACCCCAAAAATGCAAAATTACAAAGAAAACATTGTGATCATAGGGAATTTTCGATAAAAAATGCACTAAGCTGGACAAAAAATACCGATTCCCAAATACCTGGGTATTCCCAAAATAATCGGTAAACCCGGTATGGGTATTTATTAAAATACCTGGAATCGGTAGGTATTTATTGGGTAAGTATTCCCAAAAATACCCATTTTTCGGTATGAAACCTGTGCACAACACGATACTGAAAGTTTACGTGTATCATCGCTAGACACAGTATGAGCTCGTCTACATGCTTTTTCAAACAGCTCTCCAGACACCCAGTATTTTTCACACCACCTTTGTTTGGCTGTCGCATTTTCATACAATCTTGAAAGCTTGTATTTTTTGTACAAGGATGTACTCATTTTGTTTGGTTCATATAGAACTGGGTCATATCTTTCATAGTCTTCCAGTAGTTCGTCCCATTGGCCCAAAATTTCATTCCGCCATCTAACAGGAAGTGCTCTCCACATTTTGGTCCATTGCTTTTATCGATTATCAAATCAGGATACCGATTTAGCACTCCCTGGTAGCTCAAAAATTACCATCATCTCCCAACAAGTCACGGACCTTAGTCAAACCGTTGGCTTTCATAACTGGATTATACAGTATAGATAAAAAAAATGTCCCATCGCTTTTTCGGCCTTCACTCAAACGTTTCGTTCTCAGTCCCTTCTTTACCGATTTGGCTCAAATTTTCAGCAAAAATTAACAACATGGTTGGCTAAATATTCTGCAAGTGTGGTGCCAAAATTCCGACTCATACTGGTTTTATGACCCGAAAACTAGGAATGAGGGTGGTCCACGCAAATTTATTTTTTTTCGGTAATACAAGGAGTACAGTCCTGAAACTTGCAGGAATGATTGGTGTTGCTACTGGGCATAACATACTAAGCGGGCAGCCCTGTAGCTCAAAGGGCACTAAAATGGGGGAATTTCAAAAACATTAGTGAAAATCCCATAGTTAAGAAATCTGCACCTTCTAGAATCAAAGCACTGAATCTGTTGTTAATCAACATAGATTGTAGCAGGAGGTTCGACAAATAAATGAACCTGATATTTAAGCTCTGTTCCACACCATAGTAACCATCCCTGCAGCGTTTTTTGAAAATTGAAAATCTTTAGAATCGTCATTTTGCCGGTTTTACGAAGAAAAGTCATATTTCGTCATGTTTTTGAAATTCCCCCATTTTAGTGCCCTTTGAGCTACAGGGCTGCCTGCTTAGTATGTTATGCCCAATAGCAACACCAATCATTCCTGCAAGTTTCAGGCCTGTACTCCTTGTATTCCCGAAAAATATTAAATTTGCGTGGACCACCCTCATTCCTAGTTTTCGGGTCATAAAACCAGTATGAGTCGGAATTTTGGCACCACACTTGCAGAATATTTAGCCAACCATGTTGTTAATTTTTGCTGAAAATTTGAGCTAAATCGGTAAAGAAGTGACTGAGAACGAAACGTTTGAGTGAAGGCCGAAAAAGCGATGGGACATTTTTTTATCTATACTGTATATAATACATACGCTTCGGCGGTCCTGTTTGATTGTTGAAATGATGAAATCCATGTTTTCTGGTCGATCATAGAGAAAAATCTGCTTGGAATTAGAACTCGAATTACGCTGAATATAATGCAAGTTACTTAACATTAATTTCAGAAATTTCAGTACTTTCGGCCGAATAATAATTTCCATGGAATCTTTACCGACTGTTGTACTGTAATACAGCCATACATGTAACAGGGGGGTCTGGGGCGTCTGCCCCCCCCCCCCGAGACGATTTCACCGACCCCCCTCCGATTTTTCTGGCAAGTAAATTTTCGAGCAAATTTTTGCAATTTTTTACACTTTCACACACTAAAATTGCCAAAATCGCCTGCAAAACAGCACTTTTTAGCTGTATTTCAGCCCAAATTAGCGATTTTTAGCAAAAAATTTCGATTTTTCTCGATTTTTGAGCGTTTTTTAGTGCCACCCCTTGCCCCAAAATTTTGGCTCAGACCCCCCCAACCCCCCTCCCCCCATCGGCGGATGACCTGTTTGTTGCATGTATGAATACAGCAAAAAAAAAACAATTCGACCGAACTCTGACAATCTTTTTAATAATGAGCAACTAACTCAAAAAGAATGGTACCAAACTTACTGAAGCCTATCACGCCAACCAGAAACAGCAATAAGAAGAACGTGAGTGAGCAAACAACAAACAAACAAAAACAAAACTACAGTCTACTTCTCTACTACCAACTCGGCAGTTTTGTCCATAAACGACTTGTACTGTCGAAAATGGGAGCCATCATAGAAAATTTTGCCGCAGCCCCGGCACACGTAGAACTGGTCATAATTGCGAAATACATTAGAGGCGTAGGCCAAGCCTCTGATATCGACAGAGAGATCCAAAAACCGACCGTCCAAGTCAAAAACGTCTCCGGAAAACAGATCCACTTTTACACCGACATCGAACTCCACCATCCACCGTTCCTTGTGGTTTACGGTAACTACAGTATCCAGAGAAGCCGACTGACTGGAGCGGCAATTAGGGGGAACGCCCTGAACCTTGGCCAGCGCTTCGTGTCGATTGAACGGTTTGGGGGGACAGTCTGGGTCGACGAAAAAGGGACGAGGGGCAACCACGGCGTCCCAGATTACTTCCAGATAAGCGCTCGGCATGTAAATCC